>APFE030939247.1:19874-240875 GCA_000404065.3 Pinus taeda | reverse complement strand
AACAAAGCAAGGGAGGAATGGAAGAATGATGAAGAAGTGTGGGAACTTATTCGAAAGTTACAACAAGATTCCAGTACATCTGATACATTTAGCTAGCAAAATGATTCGTTATGGTACAAAGATCTCTTATACCTTTGTAAGAATTCCCAACTCAAACTTCAACCCGTCATTCTATTTTTATTCCTATGCGGAAATTGAAATAAACGCGATAAAGATATTCTCAACTAAATCCCACCCTTCATTTCTATAATATTTCATCCTGAGATGCTTGGTTTGGCACTGGTTCTTAATTTGTTTCACAATCAGTTCAGAATCTCCAAAAAAATTCAAACATTCAATTTTTAGATCTCTAGTAACTTGTAATCCCAACACCAATGCTTAATATTCAACAATGTTATTTGTAGTGTCAAATTCCAACTTAAATGAAAGAGGAATGAGGTTGCCTTCAAGGGATTTCAGCAATACTCCTGCTCCATTTCCTTCCTTGGAGTGGGCTCCATCAAAGTACAACTTCCACACAACCATATTTTTCTTGTTGCTGATTGGCCCGAGGGAATTTCCACTTGACTATCCTCCATGACTTGACCATCCATTTCCAGTATAAATCATGAAAGATATTTTTCTTGGACTTATACTAGATATTGTTCAAATTATTTACTCTGGTGAAAATTTTTACAAACCTGGATTCTTTGTACAACCAGCGCTCTTCTCCGCCAAATACTAGAACAGTGGCATATGTAAGGTCTAGTTTGATAGAACCTCCAAGATTCACTCCCCATGATATGGAGAAGAGCATACCAAATCTTACAGGAATCTCTGCAACCACAAAGTCCATCACCATGCTCTTCATAGGAATCTGGGCCAAATTGACTTCCAGATCCTTGATCATTCTAAGGCATTTGACACTTTTGGAATCAAAGGAATACAAGTCCTTATATGGTTTCATTATTTGCAAGACTAATTGTTCCATAATGGTCAGAGACGTAAGATTATGAGAGGCTCCTGAATCAAGCAAGAAAATATGCAATAATAAATCAGTGATCACTAAGGTAACATAGAATGGAGGAGTGGAAGGGTCCTACTCCTTCACATGGGGGCCAAACTTGACTACATGCCTTTCTTCCTACAAATTTAAAATATATTATGATGAGGCAATATGGGACACATCCATGAAATTAGAGACTTGTTTTTTATAGCTAGATTTTTCATTTATTCAATCAAGGGAACGAATATCTTGACCTTCTCTAACTCTTTTTGCAAACTGAAAACATGGGGATTCATATCCACCTTCACCGACTCAATTGGCTCTTTTTTTTCTTAATGCACTGGATTTGTTTCAATTGGTATTTTCTCTGCATTTGTAGCTTCAAACTTGGAATTGATGGGGTGGGAGGTTTCTCCTTTGGTTGGTGGATCAGGGTTGACAAGTTTTTTCCCTTTAACAGTTGGTTTTGGGGGGGCAAGTTGGATAGTTTCCTCACTTTGATCTTGTGTCTAGGACCTTTTCCTAGATCTTAGTTCATATCTCCTATGCATTTTTTCTTGCATGAAATCAATGAACTACTTACAACAATCATCTATCTCTTCTTCATCTGAAGGGATACTTTGATCATCCTCCTCTCCTCCCTGCGCTTCTATTTAATTTTTTTCTTCTTAGAGAATATAGTATTGATTCTCATGTACCTCAATAAAATCCCAATACTTTCTACAGGATCATCTTCTGAGTATAGGGAAGGTTGTATTTGGTCTTTCTAGCCTTTTCTCTGTCTTTGCAATAGTTGTAAAGGGGGTCTCCTATACTAAGGATTGAATTTTTTGTTGGGGCCTTGTTGGATTTTTCGAGGAGGATTTTTTGTTTTCCAACTCTAGCTTCATCAGTTTAATTGAAAGATTTCTAATCAACTTATTCATTTCATCCAATTTTTGCTCTTGGGCGTCCCTCATTTGGCCAGAGGAGTTGGCTTCTTCTTTTCCTCTTCTCCTATCACCATGATCTCCCTTTCTTTTCAACTTACCTATAGATGTAAAGTTTGTTTCAACTTCCAGGGCATTAGTCTAGATCTGGTCCATTGTGCGGGATTTCCTTTCTCTGGGGATAAACCTGAAATCTAACTCAAAGGCTCCAGGTAACACCACCTTGGTTGTTTCCTGTGGGGGTTTAATCTCGACAGTCAATTGGTTATACAACTTATTAATTTTTTTATGGAATCTATGACATCTTCATTGTGTTTTTTTCTTTATTGCAGTAAATTTAGTCAAGTAATACCCATGGTCTCTCTTCTCTCCGCATTTTTGCATAAACATTTTCTCCAATTCCTCCCAATTGTTGATTGAGTTATTTGGTAAGGTCTTAAACGATTTTCTGGCCTCTCCATCTATGGACAGGACAAACGGTCTTAGGACTACATCCAAGTTCTCTACATTTAAGTTTTCAATGAATGCACATAAGACCTCAATGTGTTTTTGGGTTGTGACATCATCTTCCTGTTAGGTCCCTAAAATACTAGTGATTACCCCATTACTATTGTAGTTGTATCCTTATTAATATTGTTGTGCCCCTATTGTCCCCATATTGTTATTACTGTGCCCCATAGAAATCCTCTATTGTTATTTTTGTGCCTTTATATTATTATTGTTAGGTCCACTGGGTTATATTATGACTCCTTAGACTCCTATATATAGAAAGGAGGTTTTGTCATTTGAATCATCAAAGAATCATTCATTTGTGTAACGTAAAGGAGGTTGCCCCCTCGAAGAGGCTAAATTCTAAGGCATTGATCTATCTTTTCTATTTTTTTGTGAATTGGTTTCATAACACAATCCTGGAACAACAAGGAGTGGATTTGACCCTCCTACATGATTATAAGGTGACACATGTAATGTGCCAAAGACAAGTGGCGACGAGATCCTAGAAGGTTCAAGAGGAAAATCATATGGTTTATAATCAAGTGCGTAGGTCAACTATGGCAGTGGTTATCTAAGGTTAAGGGAGATTGCGAGGGTGGTAAGGCCAACAACAGGTGTGCACGCGTTGCCAACCAATGCATGCTCTTTAGATTAGTCATTTTTGAGACTAAGGCTATTGTGGGTTGGCAGGGTTTGTAGTGAGGCTCTGGTGGTGAACTAATTTGCAGGGTGTGGGATCCAGGAACATCAGCTAGTTGTGAATTACCTTGTTGTTGGATAGGACTAGAGTGGGGGAATGCTTCTCTGCATTAGCTCGTCGTTAGAACCATCTAGTAAGTAAGTAACCTAGTAACCTTTTCCTAGGTTTATTCTAACACCCATCTAGTAAGTAACCTTTTCCTACTCCTTGGCGATAAGAGCATTGCTTATGCAGGAATTTTGAATGTGGTGTCTTCTTATTTTACCTGTGTCCTCCTCTCCCATGGCTCGCAGTTTCATTCGGGGTTTTTTAGGTTGAAGTGGTAATCGTTGTGCGTTCTTGTCTCCTGGTTGTTTTGAGGTTGGGGGTGGGAATTTGGATTTTTGGGTCCTCTACTTTTGTACAAGGGTGATTATTTCTTTGACCACTTGGGACAAAGTAGATAAGGGGTGTGGCTCTAGGAATCTTGGGGGTTGTTTATGTGACTTTGGTCACTGATTTTGTGGCGCTTGGAGGCACTCTCGTCATTGAACTTAGAACTTGGATAACATTGTTGACCTCTGGCACTTAGGTGAAAGACCAAACCTGGTTCTAGTGGTCTGATGCAATTAGACCAATGCTTCAGCAATATAGGCGCGCCCTTCAAGGTTAGGCCTTGGAGGTCAACCAACGAGCCATGGAGGACAAGCAGAGGTTACGGAAGGTGATGGGGGTTGTTAGCTCTGTTGTGCAACGCTGATTTTCTAAGAAGCATGGTCTGTCTGTTTGTGTCCAAAGGGGCTCACATTGGTCACTTTACATTCCTCTTTCCTATCTCACTTACTCTCCACCACCTCAGTGTCCCTATTTGCACCCTATACCCGACAAAGTGACTCCTTTTGGCTCTAGCCCTAATCAGAAAACCCCAAACCCACCATAAAACCTTACCCATACACCCTCGGGCGTTCATAAACCCCTCGTCGCATCCCCGACGTCGATTCCCCCCCCCCCCCCACGGTGATCCAACGGCTCTCGTCACACCCGATAAAGGTGACCCGCTCTACCATTCCTCACTGTCAGATCATCTCTGCCAAGATCTGAAGATCTTCACTCTCATCGCACTGGCAACTTGATCGAGCGATAGCGCGCGATAAGAGTAGTTTTTCTCTCTCATCCGCCGCTACGTGTCGACCATTCAATGGAATCGCTCGACCCTGAACCGTTTGATCTGCCCGATGGAGATCCAATGGCCATAACACACCCCACTCCCACCTCGACCGATAGCATCCGCCGAGCCATCTCTGTCGTCCTTTTTTCCGATCCAACAGTCATCCTTCCCTCTCATCCCGATTGTCCTTTTGCCCATGAACTACACGTCCTCTAACCATTATGTTTCCCGAAGAACGAGATGACCAGCATTTCCATCATCAATCGCAGTGAGACCCCCAACCACCATATTTAACAGAAAGCATAACCAAGGGAGAAAAGGACATAGAAGGACTCTGTAACTGAATTTATCAGTCATGGACTCTACTGGTACGAGCACTCCAACCGCCTAAAAGGACAACACAACACTTGAACAGATCGGATTCACCCACTGAAGCAAACAAACACGTTCAGGGACTCCATCAGGCGGTTAAATGTAGTTGGTGGTCAATTATGACGTAAGGTTCAACTTCTGGAGACCATAGACATTTTGTCACTTGCAGCGTCTCATCTTCATTTTCATCTAATACAAGCTTCTTTTGTTGTTAACTGCTCACTGTCCATTCTCTTCTTATTCTAAGCTTGTGCCTGATATGCTATATTCTTGAGCTCTTGGTCTTTAGCACTAGATAACTATCGTCTTATCTCCGTGTTAAAGTATTGATTGTATCACTGAATAGGTTGCTCAGGTTTCTTTCTATCTAATGCAAGAGAGTTGTCATCCTGTCCTTGCATTAATAGATTACATTTACAGGTTCTTTACTGGTTACATCTGACCATCACATGGTCTTGTGCATCTGCTGGTGTGGTTAGTATTCTCATATTCACCTAACATCTTAAACTGCGAGCATTGGTGGTCTAAAGCCTTATACTCTGAGGGTGTTCATGCATGTCTGGAGTGAAACAGAGTGAAAGTGGTTATCTGGCTTGAACCAAACCATCATTCCTCCCATTAAACCTTCAACAATAGTTGAATTTATATGTTACCAGGCATCTTCGAGCTACAACCTAGGAGAATTTCTTGGAACCCTAACAGGTGCATCGAGGTCATTTTTGAAGGTGAGTTCGCTCATGATCCTATTTTGTCTCCTGGTCGCATGGATATTCCACCCTCTTTGGACTCTCTACACTTGCAGCCTCATAATGTCCCAACACTCTTGGTGGAACTGGGGGAGAAAAGGCATGAAGGCCATAATGAAGTGATAGCTTTCATGAATGATCTTCAACATAATCAATGGCAAATACTTGACAGGTTGGCCTCACTCAAACAGAGTTAAAGGCAAACAAATGACTGGCTTGATCAGATTGAGGGTCAGCTTGTTCATCTAGAGTTCCATGTTAACGGTGATCCTAAACCTCCAGACATGCATCGGCACCTCCTCAGAATCCTTCATGGTGGTGGATTGTATTTTCATTCTCCATGTGTTTTGGGATCTGTGGTCACTTTGTTTTTGGATACGATGAAAATTTTGGTATTTTGCTCACAATTTTTGTATTTCCCTCCTAGCCAATAAATCTGGTAGAGTGAGGTCAGGTAAGTAGTTATATTCATGCAAATTCGTTGTATTGCTTTGATGAATTAATAAAATATGATTGACTGACAATATATATATATATATATATATATATATATATATATCATTGTGTTGATAAGTGTGTCTATTTTGAAATAAAGTTCCAAAATAAGTATTTAATTATCAATAATTACTAGGTGGATGGTAGGGATTCAACCTCTACAGAATAATCTAACATATTCTTAATAGTATACACAAATCAATGGTTGAAATTTATCTTCAAAGTAGTTATGCCCTTTTTCTCTTTTTAATTAAACTGATTAATTAAATAAATGTTATATAAACTGAAATGAGCTATGGTTTTTCGGCATGTGGTATTGATAAAATATGGTATTGGCCTATAGTATTCTAACAAAGTCTATTTAAGATTAAGAATATTCATGGTAAAATGAGGGTGAATCTCCGTGGTAAACTGAGGGTGAATCTTCATGGTTAAGAATCTTGTTGCAAAAGTGTTTAACTTATATATTATATTTTATAAATTAATAATAATAATAAAGTTATAATATATTGAATTTTCATTGTTTTTTTTTTAATTTTAGCAATGTGAGATGTATTATATGTAAGTGCTTTGATATTTATCATGGATTGATGTCTATCCATGTTTACTAGTCATTTAATTTATATAGTTGTGTTGGTTTTAAAAGAAAAACAAAAAGCCCACAGGGTCTTGGATAGACGAGATTAGGTGCTCTGTTAAGCCACTCCTTGATGTGAAGTCACTGGTTCAATTCCTCGCCCTGATTAGGATGATATATTGGACATGATGAAGATGTAGCCTTGCTAAGCTTACAAAAAACAAAAAACAAACATATAATAGCATTTTCACATTTAGATTTGATTTTGTGATTTTTGTGATTTTTTTTTTCAAGATAAAGGCCATAAAGTCCATTAATTTGTAATTTTAACATCAAAAATATAATAAATTAAATTAACTTAAATTAAGCAAAGTTGAAAAAAACTAAAACAAACATTTAAAATAGGAAAGAAAAAACTTAACACTGATTTTCCAAGTTCTTGTAATAATGATATTTCGTCTTTATTACCATGGTTGAAAAATGTTGAAATTTTAATCCTTAAAAAATGATGATGTTGCATCACCACTTTTGCATTTTAAGGTGTTTTTTTCATGTCAATTGTAGGTTTTAACCATGTACAGAAATTACTTGCATACGAATTCTAAAAACAGAGAATAAACAATGGCGAGAATATACAACATAAAAAAGATATACGCAGATATTTTCCCCTAGATCCCAAAACCAAGACTACCATATTGATATTTCATTATATTCCTTTTAATGTCAAAATACATATAATATACATGTCGAAACATCCATAAACCCCAATCCATAACCCTAGATTACAACATCACCATAGTTCTCTTGACCTGATCTACAAAATACCATGGGCAGAAAACCATCATGCACAAAACCATAGGTAGGTCTTCCCACCTAATATAAAGTCCAAAAAACAAAAATCTTGGGGCGTTGCCCCGGACCCCATGCAAGGGGGCTGCCGCCCCCCTTCAAACCCCCTCGGCTTCACGCGTTGAGCTAATCGTGGAAAGAATATAACACACACCCAACAATCAAGTCATTGTTGAAGAATCTAGGGCACACATAATTAAGTTGATTCTTCGTTACACGATAACAATTTGTGAAGTATTTAAACAATTTATCTTAGCTTGATGTTTACTTCATTATCAGTGTGTGTATGTTAGCTTCATCAAACTACTACCAAAACAAAAGAGACAAGAACACAAATGTTTGGCTTTCTACCAGGGCCAAAACCTCTCCCTTTGGGAGAGGAAAACCCATGCATAAATTATTCTTATAGAGATTCCATTGACGAATACCGAGACCATGACCCTTGACATATTTTGCCTCTCCAAGACCAAGACATCAATCCTTTCCTTTGTTGTTGTTGAGATCATCATCATCATAGTTGTATTGTTGTTGCTCCTTCACTGAAATGATTTTGTTGCTTCTTCATCAACATCATCATTGTTATACTTGCATTGAAGTCACCATTGTTGCAACATGGAAACCTTCAATAGTATCACTGGGATCACTGCTATCACATATGTCCTACAACTTGCTGCACTGAGATCATCACTGCACCTCGAGATAATGAGATTGCTAAAATATCATGATCTCGTAACTACTGTGATTATAGTTATGCTAGGATCAAGACTGTGATCCTTGTCACTGCTCCTTGTAACACGTCACGACTGCATCATACAGAATCTGAATGTTGCGATGACTAATAAGACTGTAAGTCCCCTTCCACAGGTATGTTGAGGATCTTTTCATTATCACTGAAACCTTATTTCATCATAAGACTGTAATATATATATATATATATATATAAGAGACTGAGACATAATCTTTATTGAGATAATCTTTATTGAGTCAAGAAAGTAGATCTATCATTGTTGTCCAATGTGTCTAATCTGTTACAGGAGTACCACCAAGATCTTGATGCCAAGACTGTTCCTTGTCAAGCGATATTAGTCTACCACTATAATGTCGAGACTGCCATTCATAGATATGTCGAGAATGTCTAGACCTCCAATCACTGCGACGTCCATGTACACGAGATCATTCTGCTCTATTTAGCCGAGGTCATGACTACACCTAAACCCCAAATGAGGTGCAGTCAAGCCCTAACTGTGGCTCTGCTCCTCCATACAAAATTTCAGAGGCATCCGAAATTTTTTCTTAATTATTTTTGCTGACCCTAGATGGGTATTTATAGTGGTCACATCCATATATTTGATCCGACATGTACTTATGAACTGACATGTCCTTTTTCCAAGCCGACATGACATCCATTTATATATTTAATTCATTTTGGAGCCGACATAAGATTTATCTGTTGTTTTGCAGATTTCAGTGAACTTGCTTTTGAGGCATTGATCTTGGTCTTGGAGGGTTGTTACACAACTTTGAAGACTTATACATATTTACATAAACTCATGAAGAGTTTCTATACACATGACATGACTCTTTGACACATAAATAAATCCTAAAGACATCAAGAAGAAGTCTTTCACCTAGTGACACTTCTTGCTCATGAAACCCATATATCAAGATTACAAAAATAATTTATTTCCTTTTATTACATCAAATACAAAGATCATGTCATTATGAAGATCGAGCCTAGTTACACTTTCTTCAAAACTCCCTCTTAAGTAGGGGGGTATTCATAATGGTACTTGGTCATTCTCAATCTAAAGAATTTCTCATAAGAAGAATCAGATTTGCAATCCATCTGTTATAGCATCATTTCAACCAACATTGTTTCCATTTAGCAAGGCCTTGACTAACTACTCCATCTCTCACTTAGATCAGAGCACAATGTTGGCGAGACCAATGACTGATTGACACGCATCATCATTGTTTCTCTTAAGGTCATACCCACCCGAGTGTTCTCCAAGTATGCCCTATTAGGACTATTCTCATCTAGGGAGGTATTCATAATGGTACTTGGTCATTCTCAATCTGAAGAATTTCTCATAAGAAGGATCGGATTTGCAATCCATCTATTATAGCATCATTTCAACCAACATTGTTTCCATTTAGCAAGGCCTCGACTAAAAACTCCATCTCTCACTTAGATCAAAGCACAATGTTGGCGAGACCAATGACTGATTGACACACATCATCATTGTTTCTCTTAGGGTCATACCCACCCGGGTGTTCTCCGAGTATGCCCTACTAGGACTATTCTCATCTTGAGTTCCCAACCCTCAAGAATATTGGTCCTCTTTCACACTCTTATCTTGGATGCCCTACCACATCCTCAAAGAGTGTTGGATGCCAGATGATTACACAATCCTCCATTCTTTCTTCCAAACTGAAGACAAGAATGTCGTGTCTAACTCTCCCTCTTAACCAGGGATAAGTTCCAAGTTTCTATTTACTCAGAAACTTGTTCAAGTTCCTTTGCTCATAGGAACTCTCCAGAGCTCCCTCTTACCCAGGGACTCTATCATCAGTGCTTTATAGGGTCTTCTAGTTGACTGACGATTCAAGACTTCGATGTCATCAATTTCTTCACATGTAGGGTTTGGTGATCCATCACTTTCCTCCGTCATGTCATTCCTTCTTTCACGAAAAGTATCCTCCTTGGCTCTACATCTGGGGCTTCCTTCACAAGCTCATTTGTCTTCACTTTCCTTCAACGATGATTGCTCTAGATCACAAGGTACATAGTTGTGACATCCTTCGCAACTCTCCTTTCCTTGATCCTGCACACATACCCAGACTTCCAAGAGGTCAGACACCAAAAACAAATTACATATTACCTTTTTGGTGATGGCATTTTTCCAGTGACATCTTCTTTGTGGGTATCAACATCATGCATACGTGTTGACACATCTCCCAAAAATATTTGTTGTCAAGGGTCTTCATCTTTTCAGACTTCCATCAGAGTCTTCACATCATTCCGGGAGATTTCTTGGTCAAGTCTTCCTGAACTTCTAGATGTTGATTGTCTTCATCAAGGTTGCATACTTCACGATCTCTTTCGTCCTCACATATTTCATTCCCATGAGCTCTTAGAGTTCTTCAAATGTAGTCAACTACCTCATACTTCATATGAGGACATATTATGTTGATTTCTTCTAGTTAGACTTATGTCTTTCTGCATCTTTTCAGAGGAGGAGACCCTTTCCCTTTTGATCATGCTTGATCCATTTTATTTGCAACCATATATCATGACATTACAATATCAAATGCAAATACAAATACAATCATACATACCTCATTTCTCCTTCAGGGATCTTTCAGCAGCTTCCTTGATTGAAAAGATCTTCAATCCCTTGGTTTGCTTCATTTTTCATGTCATTGAACCATCATCTCATGAGTTCCAAAAGTTGGAATTCCTTACGAGACACTTGCTACCTTCACGGACTAGGGGATCCTCCACTGAGATTTCTAGCAGAGATCCTTTAGGATCTAATATATCCCCATCTGGAAAACGTTTCTTCTGACCTGGATGACTTCTTCCTTTT
The DNA here is from genome assembly GCA_000404065.3 of Pinus taeda. NCBI lineage: Eukaryota > Viridiplantae > Streptophyta > Pinopsida > Pinales > Pinaceae > Pinus > Pinus taeda. The sequence goes on along the minus strand of APFE030939247.1, from coordinate 229,993 downwards.
CCCTTAATGTACAACGAGATTCCCAAGAGTTATGTTCTTCATGATTCCATATGAGCTCTTGTTTCCATGATGCCACGATGCATCTTCTTACTATGATCATATATGCAAGGACTTCTGATAGGATCCTTTTTTAGAGGGACACCATCTCATTCATAATGGAGATATATTATTCCCTCTTTCTCTGATCTTTCTTCAGCTTCCTCCACCCTTCCAGCGATATGAGTTCCTTTTCCATAAGTACTTTCCTTTGCACATATTTGAGTCTTTTGTCTTTCTTTATTCAACATAGAGACCACAAACTATTTATCGAGGTAACCTTCTTATTAATGGTCATTTGTTACCTTGCTTATCACTATCAATGTCAATGATGATTATCTTCTCATCATTTTTCCCAGATCTCATAACTGAGATCTCATGAAGATATTTCCTCGTTCCTTGGCACCTTTTGTACTTCCTTTCAGAGAGTATATCCTCTAGCATTTCATGTAACCTTCTTATGTCTCCTTTCCTATTTCATAGAACCTTAAGAGTTCTCATGACTTCGAAGGAGACCTTAATGTACTGACTTCACTTCTTCATAAGGATTCTATCAATCCCACTCCCACTACAAGAACTTTTGATGAACCATCTAACCCATAGATCTTCTTGCAATGATGAAAAAAATGAACCAAACTTGATTATCGAATAAAAGATACTTACTTGATACATGAAGACAAGATATTCACCTTGATCATGTTGGTTGTAGATAAATGCCTTGATGCTTCCTCCAGATAGGATCCTTGTTGAAGCTTATCTTCAAGCCTTGAATATCTAATTTGCAGCATCAACTTGAGTTTGCTTGCCATGATGTGTAGAGACTCATTACATAGAGTCATCATGGTTGTGTCAACGAACACCTTAATTCTTCATCGAGTTATGTCCATACAACTTATGACTGAAGTATAGTGAGACCCATTACTATGTTGTAGGTGACCTGATTCTGTATGCCCTTGAGCATCAAGCTTTTGACAATCTGAGTAGTCAAGACTAAAGAAGTAATGTCATTGTGAAATGATTGAGATCACTATGGCATAGATCAAAATTGTGGGAGTCACCAAAGTCATTGCCATGAATGCTTTATCCTTTGATTGTTGTCCTTCAAACCCTTTGTCGTAGACTTGATGATGTAGACTGCTTCTTGAGTCTAGGTCTTGTTCTTTGATTGTAAATCCTTCAGCTAGATTGATGCCTTGACCTCTGAATGTCTCTTTTCTGCCTCTTTCCTTGACTGTTGAACCATTCCCTCTGATACCATGTTGAAGAATCTATGGCATGCATAATTAAGTTGATTCGTCTTTACATGATAACAATTTGTGAAGTATTTAAACAATTTATCTTAGCTTGATGTTTACTTCATTATTAGCATGTTTATGTTAGTTTCATCAAATTGCTATCAAAACAAAAGAGACAAGAACACAAATGTTTGGCTTTTTGCTAGGGCCAAAACCTCCCTCTTGGAGAGGAGAACCCATGCATAAATTCTTCTTATAGATATTCCATTGACGAATACCAAGACCATGACCCTTGACATATTCTGCCTCTCCAAGACCAAGACATCAATCCTCTTCTTTGTTGTTGTTGAGATCATCATCATCAATGATGTCATCATAGTTGTATTATTGTTGCGCCTTCACTGAAATGATCTTGTTGCTTCTGCACCAACATCATCATTGATATACTTGCATTGAAGTCACCATTGCTGCAACATGGAAACCTTCAATAGTATCACCGAGATCACTGTTATCACATCTCTTCTGCACCTTGCTGCACTGAGATCATTACTGCGCCTTGAGATAATGAGATCACTGAAATATCATGATCCCATCACTATTGTGATTATAGTTATGCTAGGATCGAAATTCTGATCCTTGTCACTGCTCCTTGTAACATGTCATGACTGCTTCATACAGAATCTGAATGTTGTGATGACTAATGAAACTGTAAGTCTCCTTCCATAGGTATGTCGAGGATCTTTTCATTATCACTGAAACCTTATTTCATCATAAGACTATAATATATATATAAGAGATTGATATATTGTTTGACATAATCTTTATTGAGTCAAGAAAGTAGATATATCATTGTTGCCCGATGTGTCTAATCTACTACAGGAGTACCACCAAGATCTTGATGCCAAGATTGTTCCTTATCATGCGATATTAGTCTACCATTGTAATGTCGAGATTGCCATTCATAGATATGCCGAGAATGTCCAGACCTCCAATCACTACAGTGTCCATTTACACGAGATCATTCTGCTCTATTTAGCCGAGGTCATGACTGCACCTAAACCCCAAATGAGGTGTAGTCAAACCCTAACTGCAGCTCTGCTCCTCCATATGAAATTTCAGAGGCATCCGAAATTTTTTCTTGATTATTTTACAAACCATAGATGGGTATTTATGGTCACGTCCATATATTTGAGCCAACGTGTACTTATGAACGGACAAGTCTTTTTTCCAAGCCAACATGGCATCCATTTATATATTTAATTCATTTTGGAGCCGACATAAGATTTCTTTGTTGTTTTGCTTGCAGATTTTGGTGAGCTTGCTTCTGAGGCATTGATATTGGTCTTGGAGGGTTGTTACACAACTTTGAAGACTTGTACATATTTACATAAACTCGTGAAGAGTTTCTATACACATGACGTGATTCTTTGACACATTAATAAATCTTAAAGACATCAAGAAGAAGTCTTTCACCTAGTGACACTTCTTGCCCATGAAACCCATGTAGCAAGATTACAAAAATAATTTATTTCATTTTATTACATCAAATACAAAGATCATGTCATTATGAAGACTGAACCTAGTTACAATTTCTTCAACACACAAGGTATTTAGTTTTTAATGCCATGGTTGAAAAATGTTGGACTTTTAACTCTGAAATGAATAATGTGTGATATTGCATCACCACTTCTCAAAATAAGCATAAATATCAGCAATAAATGTGACCTCTAAAAAAAACAAGACTTCAATCAAGTTCTTGTTAAGTTGATGACTTTGTTTTAGGACATAGTTAAGTTCAACTCGAAATAATGTGCCTACTATATACAAGTTTGTTTCTTTAATATGGATTAGACACATTCTAATCTGATAGTCATGATTTGTTCTAGACATTGAATGATCTCATAGCGAATATTATCCTCAATATTGATGGTTATTGATGTGTGGCTTAGCACCAAATTGGTCCATGATCTCTATTTAAAAGCATGGAGGGTCATTGCCAATGATTGATTATGAAAAATTATTGTGTGTACAAATTTACTTTTGCATTGATTAAATCACCTCCAGTGGCCATGTTGGATAGGGTTGTAGTGTGTTTCCCTCATAGGGGATTTTAACCACAGATATATATATATATATATATATATTTATATATTATATATTTATTGATGTTATGATGTGTGATCTAGTTGTGTGAGTGGTTAATGAAGGTGTTCATTCTATAAAGAATAGCTAGTTGCATGGACTATCTAGTGTTTATAGTTAAGAATTATATCATGTTTGTGGAGACACAAAATACAAGTTCAGAGTTACCCGCAAACCCTTTTTCACATCTGCGAAATTATTCATTATTTTTGAAGTTCATTCATTATTCTTGAAGTTCTCCTTTCTTTCTCTTATTTACTCTTTGATAAAATATTAATCTATCTGTTAAGGTCACATCGTAGCCAAACATCAAATTGATTTATGAACCCCCCCTAACTTGTGGGACAAATGACCCCCTTCATGCAATGATTTGACTACTTAGTCTATAGAGGTGTACATACCCCTTTCTCTCCAAATTCAAACATGTGAACTCCAACAAAGAAACACACATTCTAAATACTAGGTCCACTCAAGTTGTACATATTCATCAAACGCGTAAGCTAATGAGGCTTCAAATTTCGATGAGATTTTTATATAATCTGGCAAAAATTTCTGAAAATTTGGGTTATAGCTATCAAGTTTCAAGATTTTGGGTGACCCGGATGTTTTTGATGGTGCTGAATCCATTTCCACCATTAAAAAAAAGATTCACACACTCCTACTGTTAGATTTGTTGAGGAAAAAATGGTCAGATTCTGACTAGTTTTTGTCGTCCGGGAAAATTTGTTGCCTCAGTAGACAATGCCTTCATCAAATGTTCCCAACAAATCTTTCTAATTTGTAAATTGTTGTGGATATTCCACTGGAAAATTCATCACAACATATCTACTAAAATATATTAGAAAATCTAAAATCTACAATATGAGGGTTTATTTCTTTTTAAATTTATGGATTTGTTAATTGTTGTTTGTGTATAGATGCAAATTATAATTACGTAAAAAATAAAGAACAAATAGAAAAATCACTCACAACCCACAATAACACAAGATATGACCTTTGAAACCATTTTGTGAGAAAAGCCCAGCTGGTGAGTGAGGTTGCTCCACTCGTTCTTGCTCTGAATGGAAGTGGATGCAAGTACAAAAAAGTGAGACTTGTGGCTTGTGCACAAACCCTCTTTGTTTCTTCTCTCTTTATCCACTCTCAGCTACTTTGTTCATCTATGGAATAAAATGCATTCAAATATAATGGAGCCTTTTTTCCTCCTAGTGGCCCCATTGTAACACAATTTGATAGCCTACTAGTGGTTAAGTTTGACTCCAACTCTTAACTATAGTTACAATATTGAACCTTCTAGAGACTTCTTCATCATGATCATGGGGCTAGCCCATTTTTCATGGATAATAGAGGTTGATGTGGCGTCCTCCCGAATCATGTTGGTCAAAACAGGAAAGTCAACTTCTAGGTGACATAACTTTTGCATACGAACTCTAATTGAAGTGATTCTTGCGTCGTTGAAAAGGTATATGTGTGATTAAATAAATAAATGAACACTAAAAAACATCATTTTATGCCTCAAACTACCTCCAAAATGTTTCAAACCCTAATTTTCCAAACCACGATCCGCTAGTAAAAATGGGGTGGCAGGAGGGGAGGGATTCTCATAAATCTCGAATGAATCATAGAAGATAGATACACATGGGGATTGGGAATGAAGACAAATAATCAAGCTGAAGCTTAAGGATTGTTCCTTGGTCTCACCTTGGCTCAAAAAAAAGGAATCAAAGATATGAATATCCTAGGGGACTCCCTTCTGATCATAAAGCATATGAACCGCAACTCGGTAGCTCAGAGCAATAAATTGAATCAAATCCTTAGGAGAGCCCAGGGAATGCTACCTCACTTTGGACAATTAAAGTTTTTTCACATCTTAAGACGTCAAAATAAGGAAGTTGATAGGCAAGCCAAACTTTGCTTACAAGATGAAAGAAGAAAGTAGCAAGGTGAATGGTATAGCGAGACATTTTTCTATCCCCTAAATGCTTATATGAAAATACAAAACTTGATAGTTAATTTTGAATCATGCATTAAAAATCGAAATAATAAGATGAAAATTAGGGAGATCAATTGGTTTATAAGTTTTGGCATCTCCTCATGGCTCCCTCATAGCATCCCCCTCTTCCTTCACTCCTGCCTCTTCATCCTCCCCCCGCCTCCCTCGCCACATCACCCTCCTCTTCATGCCACCTAGGCCACCTTGGTTGCTCACCCTTCTTGACATTCCCTCCTATCCTCCTCGCCCCTGTCACATCTGCCCTCTCATCACACGCCCCTCTCCCAATGGTGGCTCTCCTCAACGTGACGTGTTATTTCATTTGTCGTATGTATGTTGTCCTGAGATGGTTGTAACACTTGGAACTGGCTTGTGCTTAAGTGTGGGAGTTTTGGTGCTCGCTTCACGGTTCAGGCTCTGTAGCAGAGGCATTCAAGGAGAAAATATGGGAATTCCCTCTAAACAAGATTGGAATTTAATCCATCCACGCTGGTGTAAACAGTTTGCGCTGGCGACGATGAATTTGGACAAGCCGGAATTCAACAATCAGGAGCATTATGGAGGATCATTGGGATGCAAGAGGAAGGCACATAGTCCCACACTTCCACATTTGGCTAAGGCTCGAAAATTTCTATATAAGGGTCATAACGGTTTGATCTTCTACCAAAAGAGTGGGTTTGTCTCAGTCCTGGTGGTAATTAGCTCAAGGACCCCTTGGCAGGGTCTAGGAAGTCAAGGTATCCAGGGGTTTTTCATGGTAGTGGGATCAGAGGGAAGTCACCCTCAAGAGTGTGAGTTAGTATCTCCAGAGGGGGTCAATTTTAGTACATTTGATAAGAGAGAGACAATTGAGGCGCTCTGTGATTATCCTTTCTGTGTGGTCTTCGTTGGGCTTTATGTATCCTTTCGTTTCCGATAATCGTTTCTATCAGTATCCATCAGTTTTTTTCATGGATGCAATGAGTCATACCCATGAGGTGGCCTCGGTTTCGGGTTCCTAGGGCCATCATCCCCCTCATTCAGGAAAAATGACAAGGTGCTCAGTAAAAGAACGGGGGGCGATCCCTCCACTGAGAGATTTCCCATCTCCAGATTGTGTTCTATGTGTCAAAGAACATGTTGAGCTTAGGGAGGGGTTACCAGTTTTGCAAAGATGTCTACATCAACAGCAAAAGGAGGCATACGAAATGCAGGAGAGGCAAATTGAAAAGAACCTAAAGATTCACCAATTAGAGGATGAAATTGATGCTCTTTGAATGCAAATTGAGAACCTCCAAATCAAACTGGAAGAAAAGAACTCTCGGTCTAATGAGGACACTACTAGAATTGATCTCAATTGTCCAACCACAATGGAGGATTAACCAGCGCCTTGTGTTTTTGTTTTTTGATGACGAAATATAAAGGTATTTTGCAATCAATTATGTAGGGTATATAGCGATAATCAAGTAGATATGTGGTTTTTTGTTATTCTGGAAAAGAATTAGATCTAGATGAGCAATATGCAAATATTGATGCCCATGGATGGCATTGTAATCAATTTGTCATTCTCCCGATTTTTGGCCACGTACGAGCATGGATTATTATAATCCTTTTATTCTTTACTGGTAAAACAAAATGGTCTTGTAAACTGATTCCTTCACTATTTCTACTTGGAAAGGATCAAAATCGATGAAAAACAATATAATGATCAAATCTAGATCACTAACACCTTTAACATTCATTGATTTACTTTCGCACTTTTCAAAAATGGTTTCTTCAAAATAATTTTCACCCAGTTTCACATTCTATAAATTGGTTCTACTTTCATCTAAAGGTTAGAATGTCCAATACGTTAGTATTTGAAATGAGAAATTATCAATATTCCTTTTAAATTCTAGAATCCATAACAAAATTTAATCTTCATCACTTCAATCATAATGGACTTTAAACATACCTACCAAACTAACATGAACTCTATTATTAAGAACTCAAATCTTTGCATCAAGAATACCCAAATCAATCTTCAAGTCAAAAATGGTTCCACTGATGGAACCCTTTTTCTCTAGAAATTAAAATTGCAAGTTTTTGTAACCAAGGACTATAATGTTGTTGACAGAACAAAATAGATGACACATACAAAGATCATGATCTAATAAGGTACAACTTTAAAATCAACCTTAAAATTGAAAAGTGATTCTACCAATAATACCAAGAGTAAAATTACAACTTGTTTACAACCATAGGTTTCATAACCAGTGTTTTTGCAACCAAAATCTTAAAATCAACCACTGAGTCTGGAAATAGTATTACGAGTAATATTCTTTCATTTTTTGGATCAAAATTTCGACTTGTCTAAACCTTGATATCAACAATTAGTATTGTTGCAATCAAAATCTAACATCAACCTCTAAATTAAAAAAGATACTAACAATGTTATTGTTTTTTCTTTACTTCTTTACAATCAAAATCATCTTACGGAATTATACTCCAACACCACCCTTTTAAACAAACACAAATACAATATAAAATAATTATAGTAAAATAAAATAAATAAATAATAATAATAAACCTTCATTTAACTTCAGTTGTCCATAATCAATCACTTGACCATGCACTGGGACTCTATGTCACACCTCATTAAAAATTCCAAGTAACTTTTTTAAGTAGCAATGACAATCCTCCTAAACATGTTTCTTTTAAGGAGAGAACTAAACCTCGGTGGGGGGAATATCACCACAAGGGCTTCTACCAACTAGTGAAACCCACTGATGTATTTTTTTCTACCTCGATAGAATAAATTTTCTTCCTAACATTCTTGCAAGAAAATGGTGGCCTTAATTTTTAATTAGCAATCTAACAATATTTTTTTGTTTAAGTGATTCCAAGAAGCACACCCTAAGACATTGATTTGTTAATTTCTAGGTTACTCCTAAAGTGTTTACACATAATTCATGAGATTAGGGGTACATGGTATGTTCAACCCCTAGATGGTCCAAGAGGGATTAACACATAAGAAAAAGTTCTTGTGGAATTTTGCACAATTGAAATAGTTATAACCTCAAATGGTCACTAGCGTAGCATTCTTCCCTTAGACATTGGGGTTCTCTTGATAGTTTGGTAGGCATCCTTCATTAGAGTCTCGTGCTTGAAGAGCACTCTATATGAGATGAAGAGTGGTTGTTATGCAACCAGCTCGCAAAATAGAAGAAAGAGATAGATCAATGACTTAAAACATAGCCTCTTCGAGGGGGCAACTTCCTTTACATTACACAAATGAATAATTCTTGGATGATACAAAGGAAAAGACCTCCTTTCTATATATAGGAGTCTAAGGGGTCACAATATAATCAGAGCCGACATAACAATAATAATGTAAGGGCATAACAATAACAATAGTGGGCTTCTATGGGCACAATAATAATAATATGGGGACATGGGCACAACAATAACAATAATAATAAGAGAATACACTAATATTATAAGGACCTAACATGCCCCTCTCCTTCAAAAAAGCGTTGTCCTCAACACTTTAGTAGTTCTGGATGCTTCTGAATAAAATTTTCATCCTCCCATGTAGAATCTTCAGCGGGAAAGTTCTTCCACTTAATGTGATACTTTGAAAATGATCGATTTTGCGACTGTCGAGTTCTAGTTTCTGTCACTGCTTCATGTTCCAATATGATTTTTCATTCCTCATCAAGCTCTGGCAATATTGTTTGGACTGAAAGTTTGTCACCTATAACTTTCTTTAAGCATGAAACATGGAAAACTAGGAGCACTCGGGAAGATGCAGGAAGTTCCAATTTGTATGCCACAGAACCAATCTTTTGCAACACCTTGTATGGACCATAATACTTTGGTGATAATTTATTATCCTTCTTAGCTTGGTTGAGGGACATTTGTTTGTATGGTTGTAGCCGTAGAAATACCCTATCACCTACATCAAAATTTCTTTCTCTGCAATGTTGATCTGTCTGTTGTTTCATTCTATTATGCGCCAAAGTGAGGTTATCCTTTAAGAGTTGGAGAACTTTTTGTTGATGCTCGATGTGATCTTCCACTGCTTGAACCTTAGAATTTTCTCTTAAATAAGATGTGATGGATGGTGGATGATATCCATAAAGCGTCATAAATTGGGTCATTTTTGTTGCAGTATGGAAGGAAGTGTTATACCACCATTCAGCGAGAGGCAACCATTTGACCCATTGTTTCTGTTTATTAGATACAAAGCAACGGAGATGTCATTCCAAACATTTGTTAACTATCTCAGTTTGCCCATTAGATCGAGGATGATAAGCTGAGCTACGAGCTAACTGAGTACCCAGACAAGAAAAATAATTATGTCCAAAAATTTCCAATGAAAATAGGACCTTTGTCACTTACAATAATCTTTGGGTTTCCATGTAACTTTTGAATTGTTTCCATAAATGCAATAGCAACTATATTAGCTTTAAATGGATAAGATAATGCACAAAAGTGTGCATACTTAGTAAGTCTATCAACTACCACCATGATAACACTATTTCCTTCGAACTTGGGTAAACCTGTGATAAAATCCATTGAAACCTCCTCCTAACATTGACTTGGAATGGATAAAGGTTGTAATATCCCTGGGGTCTTAATTGTTTCAACTTTATTTGTTGACAAACCAAACATTCCACTACAAGCTTTTGAATATTAATTTAAGGCCATCCCAACAAAAAAACCTACTTAACCCTGTGGTAAGTTTTTAAAAATATTGAATGCCCTCCTAAGGGAGATGTGTGCAATTCCCTAAGAATCCTTTGTTTGAGTTGGGAATTCTTACAGAGGTATATGCGGTCTTTGTACCATAATGAATCACTTTATTAGTTAAATGTATCAAATGTATTGGGATCTTGCTGCAACTTTTGAATGAGTGCCCACACTTCTTCATCATTCTTCCATTCATCCCTTGTTTCATTTATCCATTCTGGTTGGATAATAGAAATGGCACAAAGCAATGTTTACATATCTTCATCATTTCTTGAGAGTGCATCTGCAACAACATTTTGCTTTCCTTTTTTGCAGATGATTTCAAAGTCATAACCCAACATCTTTGTGACCCATTTTTGTTACTCTTCTGAAGATAATATTTGTTCTAAAAAGTATTTAAGACTATCATGATCTGTTTTTACCTTGAAGTGTCTTCCCATTAGGTAAGGTTGTCATTTCTTAAGTGCATGTAGTATTGCCAACATTTCCTTCTCATAAATAGCTTTGTGTAAATATTTTCCTTTGATTAGACGACTTTCGAAAGCAATGGGTCTTTCTTCTTGCATTAAAACAACACCAATTCCATTTCTTGAGGCATCACATTCCACAATAAAGGTTTTTGTGAAGTCTGGGGTAGCTAAGATCAGTGTTTGCCACATTGCCTCTTTAAGATGTTCAAAGGCCTTCATTGCTTCTAGAGTCCAAGAAAATGCATCTTTCTTCAGTAATGTTGTTAGAGGTGTCGCTATTCTTCCATAATTCTTAACAAACTTGCAATAATACTCAATGACATGAATGGGGAATTTATCTTTAATAGTGAGCTTGTTGAGCTCCCCATAATCCAGACAATGAGCCATGATCCATCCTTCTTGTGCACCAATACTACTGGAGCAGAGAAAGAACTTTGACTAGGTTGAACTATACCAGCCTCTAGCATATCTGCGACCATACGTTCAATTTAACTTTTTTGGGCATATGGATATCTGGAACACTTCCTGGAATCAAATGAATAGCATGATCATGATCACGAATAGGTGGGAAGCCTTTGGGAGTCTCAAATACCCTAGAATGATTGTCCAAGACTTTTTGGATATCTAGAGAAATAGATGATTCCAATGTGGGAACCTCTAGCGAACATAATTGTGCAATTACACCTCGTTGTTCTTTCTTTAGAAGCTATCATGTTGTTAGAGCTTATTATCTTCCCTAGTTTCACTATGATACCCCTTAAATCAACTTCCTTTCCTACCAAAACAAATTTCAAAAAAAGTTCTTGAAAATTAAAATTTATCGTACCTAAAGATTGTAGCCATTGGACTCCAAATACAACATCAATACCACCCATTGGATTGGAAATCATTGGACTATTCAACACATATTCTCCCATGGATAGCTTGATATTATGGCACTTTCCAGAGCACTTTATGGTTCCTCCATTTGCAACAATCACTTGACACTTTGGTGCTGGATATAGGAAGCAATTCAATTCCTTGGCTATCTTACATTGAATAAAATTATGGGTATTGCCCGAATCAACCAACACTATTACCTTTTTCTTCTTGATATGTCATTCTATCCTGATTATTTGAGGAGTGGTAATTCTAGCCAATGCATTACAAGATATGGTCGGATTCATTTCTTCTTTCTCTAAGGTTTGTTCTTAGTGTGTATCCTCTTCTTTTGATGTTTCTTGTTCATTTTCTTCCTTCTCTTCACAATCTATATAAACTAATTCATTCTCAGCACACTTATGACCTTTAGTGTATTTGCTATCACAATTGTAACAAAGTCATTTTGCTCTTTTTTCTTCCAATTCTTGTGGTGTCAACCTTGTAGGTTGTCGAAGGCTAAGTGCAACAACATTTTCATCTTTACAATTGTGAGTGGTAGGCTTCTTTTTTGCCATAATTTTGCTTGCAATTTTTCTTGTCAACCTGAATGCCTTCTCCAATGAATCAAGTTCCCAAAGGTGAACCTCTTGTTGGAAGTTATCCTTTAAATTCCCTATGAACACATCAATCTTATGCTCCTCTGGAATATCTTTTACCCTTATATTCAATTTTTGGAAGTCCTCGATGTGCTCCACCATTGAGCCCTTTTGTTTGAGATTTATCAATTCGCTGCAAAAGGTGTTGTTTTTTGTACCATCATAATGGGCTATAATTTCTTCCATAAAAAATTCCAAGTAACAATTTGTTTACGAAAGCAAAGCCATCAATACCATACAAATTGATTGGGTTTCAAATATAAAGTTGCAATGCGTACCTTTTGTGTGTTTTGCACATTATGGAGATGGAAATATTGCTTCCTCTGTAGTATCCATGTTATAGGATCATTGCCATCAAACTTCCTCATATTGATCTTTGGAACATGGTGGGTCTTCAATCCAACGTTAGAGTTTATGAAATCATGACTAACATTTCTTTTGTTCTCATCACGAGTTTCTTTTACTACCCTTTCACCATTAGTAAGCGTATCTTGTAGCAACTTTGTCAAATCTATCTTCAAATCTTCCATGTTGCCTTTAATTTTTGCTTCTATACCATCCATCTTAGCTTCCATGTCATCCATCTTTTCTTCCTTTCCATTCGTTAAACCATCCATTTTAGCTTCAGTTACTTTTTGTGAGAACAAACTTTGTTACACTTGGTCTCGTAATTTTGACATATCATGTTGCATTTCTTCCTTTTTTTTCATGTGTCATAGTAGAGATTTCAAGTTACTTACTAGGTGTTTCCCTTTTCTTTCTTAGTGTCATCAATGAACGATAATTATGCTTCACAATGCCCTTTGAATCACTTCAAACTACTTTCTCAAACAAAGCTAAAGCAAATTATAAAAAAAAACTACACAAATTTTTCTGTTTTCCACTTTGTATGAGCTCGATCTTGAAATGTTTTTAACTCTGTAATTTCAGATCTCCAAGTTCTGAAATTTCGGCCTATGATAGCCCTCTAAGTCTTCTTTCCAACCCCGCAAGTCTGATCGCAATTGGATTCCCGAAGAAAGATTTATGCCCAATCTCCCGCGATGACCTAATTATAGACTAGTTCAATAGAGTGAACTTGCATGATGTGCCTCGTGTCACTATTTCGACCTTAGGTTCTGAATATGATACCCAACAAACTACATCCGTCTGCTTTTTGTCACTTTTTACGAAATGTGAATCAGATGCTCAGAGAGAGTTATGACGATTTTCCCAAGGTGACCTGTTTGAGATCCAATCTGGGATCCTGCAAAAACCCTAACTTCCTCGATTCATATCTCCGAAAATATAGCGAGACGAGTTTTAATTTCAACTTCTCAAGCTTCGGAGAAAAAAATATATAGCGACAATGCCATGGTGACCTGTTTGAAGCAACGAAACCCCAGAATCCAAACTTTTGATACCAATTGTTATGCAACCAACTCACAAAATAAAAGAAAGAGAAAAATCAACAACTTAAAATGTAGCCTCTTCGAGGGGGCATCCTCTTTACATTACACGAATAATTCTTGGATGATACAAATGACAAGACCTTCTTTCTATATATAAGAGTCTAAGGGGTCACAATATAATCAAATCTGACATAGAAATAATAATGCAAGGGTACAACAATAACAATAGTGCGCTTCTATGGGGCACAATAATAACAATATGGTGACAACATGGACACAACAATAACAATAAAGGGTACAATGACAATAATAATAAGGGAATACACTAGTCTTATAAAGACCTAAGAGTGGCGCAACTTGTAAGAGGGCCTCAGGCCTAGTTGGCATGTGGCAAATTGATCCCTATTTGAAGAATTGAAGATGGTCTAGAGACACTTGAGAATTTAACAATATTATTGCAAGGATGGTTGACTTGGTGGGGTACATTTGTTAAGAGGATCACTAGAATACATGGAGTCTTGTAATAGAGGGATGTGGAAATGTATCGTGTAATTGCATCGTCGCAAAGCCATTATTGTGCACTACGTCACCATGTACCATGGCATTTCGCCCTTACCTCTCATATAAATAAAAGGAGAGAATAATTCCATCTATACTATGTTCATTCATTCACTTATATTCACTTTTGGGATGAGATGTGGCAAAGAAAATAGTATTCACTAGCTTCTCTCTCTCTCTCTCTCTCTCTCTCTCTCTCTCATTGTTAGGGCTTATTGGCCTTCTTAAAGTTTCTCTTGGATATTGGAGATTAGGGTTTTACGATAAAACTCTGGAGTAGAATCGTGAAAAAGAGGACATCTTGCCTTCGAGGATGTGATTATTGCATATTAGTTCTTTTTGTTGCTAAGGCTTTTTTAATTTGCCTTGAGGTTTGAAAAGTGGGAGGATTTGTACTACCCTTGATAGAAGGCTATGGTATGTACATCTACTTCATCTTAAGAATATTAATAAGTTTCCAACAATCCCAAATTTAGACAATTTTCAGATTTGATTTTCAATGATATATGTTTTTTATGCATTGTTATTCCCTACGAGATATGTCTCACTAATTCAACACTGAAAGGACCATTGTTAAATGATTTGACTTGTATAAAAAAGTCTTTATAAATCTTGGTATTCATTGATAAATTGCCCTAAAAGCATTGAACGTGTCCCTTTAGTTTGATATTTTTTCTCTTTGAATTATTGAGAATTTTGACTTGTTTGGAAGTAACATCGCTCCTTTACCACAATTATTTTTTACAATGTTTTATAGCAATCCTAAAGGCTAAAAATTCACAAAGCTAAAATCTAAGAAACCTTCTCGATTGAAGGTGAATTTATGTTTTGCATTGAATTTTGGGTTCCAACAAATTTTTGCATGGAATCGACACTTGTTATGGTTGAGATCACGCTTGAAAAAAGAGCGAGTTTGTATTTTAGTTGGAATTTCCCTGGGACAAGTACTTGACCTAGCTGATCTCACTAGGCAAGAAACCCTAGGTTGCTTGAGGGCACCATTTGCACCCTAGAAGGGTTTTGTCTACTACATACACTATCGACTATGCATACCTTAGACTTCTTCAGGATGCATAAGGTGACTCTCAAAGCTACAAAGTGTGACAAGTTGGATGAAACTTCATCCAACCTTCTAGCTTCATCACATGGAAGCTTGAACTTCAAAATCTTATGGAGAAGGTTGATCATTAGGAACATATTAAGAAGATTCCAAAATCTACCAATCCAACAATTTTGGTCGCTCATTAAAAGGGGAACAAATTTAAGATCATCATTATTGATTTTGTGAAGGACCATTTCATCTGCCATTGTTCAAATAAGACAAAAGGGAAAACTATGTTTGATTCTTTCATTTAGTTATTTTAGAACTCTCATGCTTCTCAATAGATACTTTTGCAAAACCAACTCCCAATGGTTTGCATGAGTAAGACAAATAATATATTGAGTTTCTTGACCAAAATTACTGAACTAAAGGATCAATAAGTAACAAATAAAAATATGGTGCAAGATCATGAGTTGTGTACATTGGACTAAAAGGACTTGCTCCTTCCTAGATGCCTTTTGTTTAGAGTGTTGTGATTAAGAAGATATACCAAAGTTTTAGAAACTGTGTTGATATTGTGCTAAAAGAAATCCAATTGCAATCTTGTTCATGACAAGTAAATGTTATTGGTCTTGTTTGGAAGATGAAGAAGAATAGCAAGGCCTCAAGATGGTAATGTGCTCCCAATGTCATGAGATGGGACATCACGCAAGTAGTGTCCCTTGTAGAAAAGAGATGGGATTGTTGTAGCAGTGGAGGAGATGAACTTTCAATTTGAAATTATATTTTCCATATCTTCTTGTTTACCTTCTAACATTATGTCTAGTGTTGGTTGGTATGTAGGCAATGGAGCTTTGAAACACATGACATATGACATATCTCTATCCAACAAGATTTAGGAGCATGAAGCAAGCATGGCAATGGAGCTTGGTGATGATACCACCTACCTGATGATAGAAGTTGACTCCATCTCATTTTGGATGCCTTTGGTGGATGTTCTTGTGCTAGAACACACTTATTGGTCCCTAGTTGCCTCTGAGAGACGATGGTGAAACATAAGGTGATTGTAGTCCCACTAGTCTAAACTAGAGGAGTGAGAGCAGGTGACTTGTACAAGAACTTTATAATTCAATGGCACATGTGCATTCCAATGGGACATTGGAAAAGCCTTCTAGCATTCAAAAGGGACATGCACAATGATAGATCATAGCGTTCAGATTTACACCGATTGCACAAGTTTTGATAGTATCATGTGTTGATGAGGATGTGAAATCTTTCAATTCACAACATTCACCTTCAATGGTAGAAGAAAATGTGGAGGTGATTGTTCCATATTTAAAGGCTCACGAACATTAGTAACAACTCAATATTCAATAAGGGCAAGTGTAACTCATAGAAGATATGCTAGTCATCTTACATTGGTTTCTCCCATCTATGAGACTTCGATTGGTTTCTCCCATCTATGAGACTTCTAGTGTTATAGAAGAGGAAAGGTGTGATGACGAAAATGAGTTCATTTCTAGTTATTTTAATTAAGGAGAGGTGTGATGCCTTCATGGGGTAGGACAATGAGATTCCAAAGTTGACATTGAAGAGACTTATAGAACACAGAACTAGAGTCATGGATTTTCTCGAACAAAGGGGAGTTCCCTGTGATAATATTCTTGATATGCATCATAGTCTCACTCAAAAAAAGGTTGTTGAGAATGATGTTACTCTCTCGAACAAAGGAAATTGACCATGATGTTACTCTTACTTCAAGATTCTCTCAAGATCTACAATCATGGATTTTCTCAAACAAAGGGAGTTCCCTATGATGATACTCTTGTTAGGGATCCTAGTCTTAGTCAAACAAAGGGAGTTGAGAATAAGGTTACTCTCTCGAACAAAGGAAATTGACCACGATGTTACTCTTAATTCAAGACTCTCTCAAGATCAAGGAGTTGACATAGTTCAAGTTGGTCTAGTAGCGAGAGGATTTGAGGTGCATGTGGATTCTCTTGTTCATAAGATGTAATGTCCCTTCCTAAATTATTTTGGAACAATATTAATTCCTACATTTTGGCGCTGATTTTGGAGGTGATGGGGCCCATTCAATTTTATTAGGAGGCTAGACTTAGTAAAATTTATTTCGATGTGGTTA
Organism: Pinus taeda; assembly: GCA_000404065.3. Lineage (NCBI taxonomy): Eukaryota > Viridiplantae > Streptophyta > Pinopsida > Pinales > Pinaceae > Pinus > Pinus taeda. Next base: position 212,753 of record APFE030939247.1, on the reverse strand, counting down.
ATTTGTACATGGGGCCCATCCACACTAGGAGAATACGCATTCCCTAGTTCGGTTTGCATGGAGGGGAAATCGATGGTTAAGTGAGGTACCCATGATGGTGGGAAAATGGAAGGAAAAGTGCTCCATGAAATGTATACAAGGAAAGCAACTCTCATCATTTCAATGCTAAGTTGCAGGAAACGTGGGTCTAGGGGTCGTTTCCCTGGGGAAACGAAACGGAAACGCGTTTCCCCGTACCGTACGGCGTGGAAACGCGTTTCCGTACGTACGGGCGCGTTTCCCGAAATGGAAACGCACCCGTACGTACGGAACGCGTTCACCCGACGGCCCCGTTTCCAGCAAATTAACACTTGTTTTTTATTTTTTTTTTTGCTAATTAATTTTTAATTAATTTTAGGGTTTCTAATGACTTCTAGAAAACCATTTCTAAAGCTATAAAATAGCAGTGCCTCTCATTCTCTCATAATTCATTAATGCTTTATGATTGCACATATATATATTAATAATTTTTAAATGTTTTTAATATATATATATATATATTCGCGTTTCCCCGTTTCCAAAATTTGGGGAGGTCGCGTTTCGTTTCGCTTCCCCGTTTCCCCGTTTCGTGCAACTTAGTTTCAATGTCTTATCTTTTGACATATTGAACTCAATCTTAGTTGCCTGAGCTGCTTAACCGGGTCACTGGGTTGTTTAGGACATGAGTGTCTCCGAGCGGAGATCTCAACCCTTGCTTCGGTGGACTTCGAATGCCAACCCTAGCATCTCAGTTTGTAGCAACAGCGCGGAGATGAGTTACAGAAATTGTAAGTCGAGTACTAGCAACATGGGAAGTCACAACAACGCGGGGATTACGCAATCACAGCGTGAGGCACTCCAGAAGTTAGGGAGACAGGAGCATTCTTTCATCATTTTCAGGAGTATAGAGGGCATCTACAGACAAGAGTGCCATCCTACACGCAACTCTCATTTCATCACACACAAGATTATGTCATATCCTCCATAACAGCGCAGTGATTGGAGTGAGACTCTTTGGGGCAGCACCATCCTAGGGAGTTTGGAGCTGGGGTGTTGGGAGATCATTTGGAGTGCCATTTGAGGAGGATTGTTGGAGTTGGGAGAGCAGAGATTGACAAGATTAGTCACAGCAACAGAAGTTGAAATGGGAGGAGGTCCAAGCTATGAAGGGTCAATTTTTTAAGGTTGGAACTAAGGAAAACCCTTTCCGGGTTTTTCTAAGTTTTGGGCAAGGATCACACTCCTATTTTTATAGAATTTTCTGGGCAAATCTGAGGGGTCAAATAGGGGTACCAACGCAGTTAGCAGCTAAAGGAGCTAAGTGGAATTTGGCCCAAAATTATGAGGTCAACATGCCAATTCCTTCGTGGGTTATTTTGGGTTTCTTGCATAGAGGTTGGGATTAATTTCCTAGAATTTTGAGTGACAAGGAAGGCTCTAACAACGAATCATTTCAAGTAGCAGCATCTTTCTGGGTAGTAACAACACGGCTCTTGGGCCGGATTACCATAAGACTTGAGGAGGGTGTTCCATTGTTCATTTGGGCTTTTACTAGCTTGCCTAGAACAAGCCTAGGTGCACACATTCCAACACCTTGTTGTATACTTCTTACGATTTAATAAAATGAGTAGACAGCATAGTTTGGTTGTCAATTTTGTGGTTTGATGCTCTGATTTAATTATATGGTGTTATTTTTAATGTTCGCTTTACATAGCACTATTTTACCTAGTTTGGAACATTGCAGTGGTATCAGAGCATGATCTTGGCCCAGCTGTGGGAAACTAGCTAGAAGATCATGGAAGCTTTGGGTATGAGTGCACAGTGACAGGTGAGACCGGAGACAAACCCATGGCTCAAGGGAAATCTGGTACACAAAAATCCTGGGGTAGAATTCATTGGGACGATGAGTGGTTGGCCCAGTTGAGGAGGTTGACAAACCAAACCCATCCTCACCCCTACAACAGAGATGTGAGGTGAGCGGGTCGTGGGGGTGCAGCCATCTACATCATGTGGAGAAAATCAACCAGATCAGGGCACTAGATCTCCTGAAAAGGTCCAAGCAAGACAGAGACAGTTAGAGGGTGAGACCAGGGAGCACTTTTGCTAGTGGAGACCTAGCTTTAGATATCAGGAGCGTGAGGAGGAGGTTGAGCATGATGTTGAGAGCCCACATGATGACGAGGAGCACATCGATATACCTAGTGTGGCACATGAGTCACCTTTATTCGAGACATCTTTGATAGCCCTAGTTGACACCTTGGTGGAGAAGATAGAGCCTACACACATAAAGCCATTTGTTGAGGAGGAGCCACCCATGGACTAGATGCCCGTAATTGTTGAAGTATCTGGCGCTGTGATTGAGTTTACCAACGATAGATGCCCACGACAGTTCCACCAGTTTCAAGCCGACCTTCTAACATTAAAAAGGAAGGCCGAATTAGTGTGTGAGGCTATTTTGCAACAAAACAAGGAGTTGGAGGGCGTGAGAGTGGTTTGTGTCGAGTCCACAATGAAATTGACTCACGTTGGGGAATGGTTGGATTCCCCACTGATGTTGCTAGAGTGCACAATGGAGCGTGAGAGAAACCCTCTTCGGGCATACATGGACAGGATTGGCAGCACTATTAGGTTACCTTGGCCCATTGGACAGAGAGAGACAAAGCTACCTAGTCATATTTTATGTATAGACCAGAATAGCGAGATGAGACGACTTGAGTTGCACAAGGTGCAGCACCCGCATGTTGGGGTCGTTCTATGTGCGGGAGTTCGTGCATTCGATCTCTCTCTTGGGGTTGGGTGGTGAGAGATTCTGAGTTGGTACCCGGTGGAGTGGGCTATGAAGATGGCCGTGGACCCAGGTGGAGCTCAGAGGGAGTTTCTAGGCACTGGGGATGGTGGAGTCCCTGACTGGCATTGGGATCCGGGAGGGACAACCTATCATTTCCCAGATATACCAGTCGACTATGACCTAGAGGGCATAGTTGACATAGCAATCGAATGTGCACAACTACTAAGAGAGCTTCAGTCAGCACTAGTGGCCAACCAATTTATGGACAGGCCTCTTGGGTTGACTTGGTACAACGTTTGTACACGTGACACTGGTACGCCACCAGATGGCACCTTGTATGGAATTGGGGATTCTTCACTTTTGTGTGGGGCACAGAGGACGCAGAGAAGCAGCGCAGGGGTAGCATCACTATTGACACATAGGGAGATTCACTTCTTGAATCCCTCAAGGAGGATTTGGAGTGAAGATCCATTCACCGGAGGGTGTGATGATGGAGGTGATGATACCGGTCGGGTGTGGTCCGACGCATAGGGCCACCACTTTAGGCCATCTCATTCGGGGATGGATAGGAGCATCTAGCGTGGAGCATTGGCCTGTAGATGGGCATGGAGACGCATGGGGGAGTGCCTCATATCGCATTGAGTACATGCAGGAAGTGCCCGATGCAGTGACACGGGCGAGACACAGTGTGGTACAGAATGGCATAGCCGTAGTTGGGGGTATCCAATGGTGTACAGGGACAGGTTGCGGCATACAGTGGCATATCAAGGAACGCGGTGTTGTTTAGTGGTGTGTAGTGACGCATGGTGCAGCGCAGCGAGCTCTGAAGCATTGCCTCCAAGGAGGCATATGGATGGGGCATTAGGTGTATTGTTGGATGCAGCTCACCTAGGATTGATGAGGACATTGTTAAGCATCTGGGGACACCATGCTTAGCAGAGACAGGGCTTCGAGGGAGTTATCAACAGATCCGAAGCGAAGAGAGTGTCAACTGTAAGATCACTCTTGCGCATTCCGACAGAATTTTGATCATACCATTTGGAACATACCCGCCCATCATCCTCCAGTGTTGCTTATAGTCACAGAGTGTTTGGTTGTTTCCCCTTGACACTCTCATTTAGGCAGCAAGGTATGGGAAGCTCACCCTTGACAATTGGATGAGACACTGCATGCCATGAGCTGGGAGGAGACTCTTTAGTTGAGACCCTTGGTAGGTTCACGAGCTGTCAAATAAAAACTTAGGGATGGCGTGGTTGATAGCCGAGGTAGCATATATTCCACCCTTGAGCTCACACTTGAGGGACGGAGGATGGTAGACTTCGTCTACAAGAGGGTACCCAGACTCCGAGCAATGTCGAGGTGTATCATCAGGAGTTGGGATAGCACATTTCACTGCGTGGTCTCACAAGAGCAAGGCAGGTTCACAGGCATGAGACCTACTCCTTATACTTGGGGTCCACTCAGGGAATACATTTAGGGATTGGAGATGAGAATCGGGCACGTTCTAGCTGGTAACAATGTTACGCAATGACATCCTGTGAGGAATTGGAGTTATGAGCTCTCGTATATTTGGGGAATCCAGGGATCCGGCTAGCAGGCAGATCACTCCACTTTGTGACGAGCAGGGTCATGGTAGAGGATGATCCAATTCACTTTGGGTTTGACACATGGGGGATCACTGAAACCTCCACTCCACTGCGAGGCAAACTTGTCCTGTTATGGCACAGAGTTGAGGTTGTCAGTGGAAGGGTAGATATTGACATCATGGAGATGCTCGAGGAGGATGAGCTTGACTCTCACAGATTTTTCACCACTAGGCCTCAAGAGGGGAGGATATTTTCTGCGCATGAAAGGGAGTATGTCATTGTCAGAGTAGTGCATCGTCAACATGGTGTCAACACTCTAGGACTAGCAGGGAACTGGGGCATCACAGCTCTTCACAGCGCAATAACCTTTAGGGATGTTGGTTACTACAGGGGGAGATCATACAAATCTTCCATTGGGCTTTAAAGAGTCACTGATGGAGCAAGGGACTTCTATTATTTGCACTGGGCAGGATAATGAGTGGAGCAAGGGAAGCTTCAAGTTGGACAAGATGGCCTGGGATCTTGGGATTGAAGGACTCTTTCATATTAGGACAGTGCAGAGGTCAGGCACAATCGAGTGGCACATCTGGGACCTTGGCACATTTTGCAGTGACAGTAGGGAGTAGCAGTTAGAGAGGATGCTTGCGCAGGCATTGCTCGAGGACAAACGTTTTTTGGTGCATTGGAGGAGCTTGCTGGGTGAGGATGCTACTTAGGATGACGAGCGCATACTTGAGCATCTAGCACTGAAGTAGCTTGGGGACAAGCAACATTTGGGAGGGGAGCACTGTAATGTCCCTTCCTAAATTATTTTGGAACATGATTAATTTCTACATTTTGGGGCCGATTTTGGAGGTGATGGGGCCCATTCGATTTTATTAGAAGGCTAGACTTAGTAGAAGTTATTTCGATGTGGTTAATTTGTACATGGGGCCCACCCACACGAGGAGAATACGCATTCCCTAGTTTGATTTGCATGGAGGAGAAATCGATGGTTAAGTGAGGTACTCACGATGGTGGGAAAATGGAAGGAAAAGTGCTCCACGAAATGTATATAAGGAAGGCAACTCTCATCATTTCAACATCTTATCTTTTGACATAATGAACTCAATCTTAGTTGCTCAAGCTACTTAGCTGGGTCACTGTGTTGTTTAGCACACAGTGTCTCCGAGCGAAGATCTCAAACCTTGCTTTAGTGGACTTCGAGTGCCAACCCTAGGAGGGAGTTCTTCTTCATCTCAGTTCGTAGCAATAGCAAGGAGACGACTTACAACAGTTGTAAGTCGAGTATCAGCAACAAGGGGAGTTACAACAGCGGAGGGATTGCGCAATCACAGCGTGAGGCACTCTGGAAGTTGGGGAGACAAGAGCATCTCTTCATCATTTTCAGGAGTATAGAGGGCAGCTACAGACAAGAGGGCCATCCTACCCGCAACTCTCATTTCATCACACGTAGGACTACGTCATCTCCTCCATGACTGCGCAGTCATTGGAGTGAGACTCTTTGGGCAGCACATCCTGGGAGTTTGGAGTTCGAGTGATGGGAGATCATTTGGAAGGCCATTTGAGAAGGATTGTTGGAGTTGGGAGAGCAAAGATTGACAAGATCAGTCACAGCAATAAAATTCGAAACTGGAGGAGGGTAAAGCTGTGAAGGGTCAATTTTTTAAGGTTGGAACCAAGGGAAACCCTTTACAGGTTTTTTTGAGTTTTGGGCAAGGATCACACTCCTATTTTTATAAAATTTTCTGGAAAAATCTGAGGGGTCAAACAAGAGTACCAACACAATCAGCAGCTAAAGGAGCTAAGTGGAATTTGGGCCAAAATTCTGAGGTCAACATTTGGCCAATTCCTTCGTGGGTTATTATGGGTTTCTTGCGTAGAGGGTGGGATTAATTTCCCAAAATTTTCTAGGCAACAGGGAAGACTCGAACAGCAGATCATTTCAGGCAGCAGCACCTTTCTGTGCAGTAACAACGCGGCTCTTGGGCCGGATTAACAGAAGATTTGCGGAGGGTGTTCCATTGTTCAATTTGGGCTTTTGCTAGCTTGCCTAGAGCAAGCCTAGGTGCACACATTCCAGCACGTTGTTGTACACCTCTTCCCATTTAATAAAATGAGTAAACAGCACAGTTTGGTTGCCAATTTTGTGGTCTGATGGTCTGATTTAATTTTATGGTGATATTTTTATTGTCCGCTTTGGATTGTAAGTTGCCCTGAAAGGAATGAAACATATCTCTTTGGTATGGGATATTTTCTCGTATAGGTTGTGCTTGGAAGTGAAACATTGTACTCTTTCCCAAGCTGTTTTGTACCTTGTTTTACAGTAGCCTCAAGGCTGAAAATTCAGTGGGCTAAAACCATGGTGAGGAAAACATCATGACATGGCCTTTGACCAACCAGTCCATGCCCCTATGACGAATTGTTTCTACTTTGATAAAATATATTTTTCATGCAGGAAAAAGGTAATCTTAATGTCTGATTAGAAATCCTACAATATTCGTTGGTAGAAGTGATTTAAATTTTTCATGCAGGAAGATGACAACCTTTAATGTTTGATTAGCAATCCAGCAATGTTCTTTAGTGGAAGTGATTTCCCAAATTCAAGCCCTGAGCTGCACTGAAATCCAACAATGTTAGCAAAATGCGATCCCCAGTCACGTACTCTCTCTTAATCCTATTGTAGGACACCATTACAAAATACCCCCTTCCAACCACATTTCCTACCGTCTGTTGCTTGCACTCCCATGTGTCATCAATCCATCTCTTCAAGGTCAGTAATAACTATAATGATTGTTTACTAATTTGCTGAATAAGCACCATTCCTTTGAATTTAAAAAATAAATAAAAAATAATTGGTGGGCATTGCAATGAAAATCTTGGACCGTCCTTTTCTTTCTTCAAGCACACCATTCAAACATTAGCTTGAATATTGCTTTCATTATAACCTTTCCAGATAAGGTAAGCAGAACTACATCTATGATTCATTGATAGATTGTGGTTGTGACATGCCAAAATGGACACACAATCACTATTGCCTGTCTCAGGCAATCCAGAAACACTAGGTTTCTTTTAACAGAACCTGTAGGACAGCCAATAGAGGCCTGTCATCTGCCTTTACTGGCCACATCACTGGTAGATTATCAGTGTGACATACCAATAAGGAGGCACCATCACTCCTGCTTGTCTCGGGCATTGCAGGAATGCTTGGTCCCTTTAAACAGAATCCGTGGGACACAATACAGACCTCTGATCTGTCTTTACTGGCCATCCTCATTCATAGACTGGTTGTGACATACCAACATGGCAGACAACATCTTTCCTGCCTGTTTCTCAGCCACTACAGGAACACTAGATTCCTTTTAACAAAATATGTAGGATACCTAATACAGGGCTGTGTATTACATTTACTGGTCACCCTGCAAAGCAGATACCACCCTGCTTCCCTATCCACTTGTATTACTATGTTAGAGTTGGATTGAATTTTCCTCATCAGAAATCTACATACTGGTTAGTAGTAACTAGTAGACAGGCATTCTTCTAGTTTAAGCCCCCAATACCATACCAACTTTACCTCGATAAGAAATAAACGATACCTAACAAGTTTCACAATAACAAGCATATTACATTCCAATATTAAAACTTAAATTCATGAGATTCTGCTAGCTCAGAATAACCTCCTTCCTGAAGCTCTCTACTCTTCTAGCTATATAGCTATTATGTGTACATAAAGTAGTCTGCATATATGTACAAGATACATGTCCGTACATATGATAACAAAATTCTGTCTAGGGGTTTAACAGCTACAATAAACATCTTGCAACTGTCGGTATTTCAGTGACAATTCATATGCTAGAACACTCGGAACACAATTTCTACATATGAACATCCACATCTTAAATGCACACTCCTTGAACCATCAATAAATTACACTAAAGCATAGTAGATTAACATCCAAGATTATTTAGGTGAAACCCTATGAGTGAAATTGTGCTGAATATATAGCTTGCATCCAAAAACCAAAAATCTGCAAGAAAATTACCTGAACAAAATACTATAGTATTTCTGAATCCCAGAGTAACATTCTCCTCTGCACGATATATTTTTAATTCAGCAGCTAGGTTATGTTTCGAGCCTTTTTCCTCTCAAAAATCATTTGTTGTAATTTTTTCTTTTGCACTATTTGCTGGAAATTTGATCGCTGCCCTGTCATCCAGGCCACTATATCAGCCAAAAAAAAAATTGTGAATAATCCTACTGCATCTGGAAGTAGTTGACCTGAAAACTAAAACAAATGAACCTTAACCCACCTCATTTCCCATCATCAAAAGAATATAGATGATTTTGGGTTTTAAAGACAGGATAGATAGAATAGCATGGATGACAGTAAATAATATTCACCATATCCATTAAGTAAAGCAGTATACAAATTTAAATCATAGCTTATTTAGAAGGCAGTTAAAATATCATGCAATCAAATTACTTAGTACAAACCATGCAAGCGATATGCATGTTTCAGAGTGATCTCTAAACTGCTTGTGTGCATGACGCCAGGAAGTCATTTAATATAAGATATTCGATCCATTACTTCACTGACTGTGCTTCTTCCTTTATCAATATTCATTGTTGATGTTATATTCATGTTTCAGTCATATGGCAGGCAAGTATAATATGTATGTATCCGCAACTACAAATTCAAGTCTTGAAGTGGAATGTCAACTAAAAAGAATAATACCTTTTTGAATAAATAAAACAAATCGCAGTTCAAAAGATTACAAAACTGATTCGTATCCCAATACAATCTTTCGAACTTGTATACCTCAAAAATTAGAATCTTTAGTGTCAATGAGACTAACCATCAGAGGACCAAAGCTTTCTTCCCAGCAAAAATGGATCAAAATGATCAACAAGATAATTCCCAGCCCATTAAATCTCAGTGAACCTTGCAGCATCCACCAATCTTGCTACTGTCAAATCCAAATTCACAAATTGGCTAAAGGCACAAATGCCATACCTGGGAAAATGACGCTTTGCATCATGAATATACATTCACTGCCATTTTTCTGCATAACCGCAGAAGTCAAGAATCATATACATCTTTCTCTGCAAAACCCCCAGGTAAAACCATGGAAATTACTAATAAGCACAGTCTTTGTATTTCATAATTCTGTGCTATTCTTGTGACATATATTTCATGTGCACACATTGCAAATTATCTATTCATCCAAAACAAGTTGTCGTTAACTGACTTTGACAGCAATCTACTTTGTCAAGTTGACAATCTAAAGCTCTCAAGGGAACTTCGTTACCCAACCTCTTATGATTGCACCTTCTGAAGCAACACATGGGTAAGAGCCAATTTTTTCATGTTTTCAGTCAATCCAAAATTTTCCAAATCTTATATCTATCTAATCCCTTGCCAGGCTATTAGTGTTTCTTTCCCATATGACAGTCACCCTGTAACTAAGCTGACTCTGAAGAGCCTATACCAGAAGACAAGCTCTCCACATTATTTCCAACATGCATATCAAATCTCAGGTTCCAAAGTCTATTGCTGCCTTCACGAAAAGCATTAGCAGCGGCTACTGTCCTCATGTGCTGCAGAAGTGAAATTAATACAACTTTCAGAAATGACATTATAATATGACAACTAAAATGAAAATTGCTGGAGCCCCATTTCAAAACACAAGCAACCATCAACATTCAACAAATGAGATTACGAACCTCCCGATAAAAAGAATTGATTTCCTCCTCTGTAAGTGCCTCTTCTTCGCTTGCATTTTCTTCCCACCCAAGCGAGCGAAGAAAGGCTGCCTCTTCCTCCTCAGAACCAACCTTAACAGAAACCCTGTTGGCAGATGCTGGATTGCCAGTTTCACTGGTATCCCTAATAGCAATATCACTTTCTACAGTAACAAAACCATTCAAGGTGGTTTTATTTTTCTCACTGGCTTCTATTTCAACTATTGAATGAACAATATCAGATTTCTCTGCTACATTTTCAACAGAACACTCATTCTTTAGTTCTATTAAATCCCTAGTGCTCAGGTGTACATTCTCATTCTCTTGATCAGCTTTATGATCAGTTTTATGCAGTGTTGATGTATTAGACTTGTCCTGAGTTGTAGTAGAACTGGGACCCTCACATGCTTTCCTCCTCAACGTATTGAAAAAATCACTCCGATTTTGGGCTTGTGAGACACATTTTTTTTCCTCATTCAAAAAGTTAACCTCCTTTCCACGTGGCCCTAACCCACTATCCACTCCAGACAAGGATATTGCTCTGGGGTCAGCATGAGGCTTCTGCTTCCTAAAACTCACCAAACTAGCATTTCCACTGACATCAAAGGCACCTGCAGCGGATACACCAAATGAGCTGCTACCAGTATTGCCTCCTTTTACAGGACTGCCATTATTAGGTTTGACAGACACAGAAGATCCTGTCTCTCTTGCTGGCTTGAGAACTAGAAGCTTTCCACCCTGAGGAACTTTGGGAGAGTTCAAAGGATGAGATGACCCTATTGACTGAATACCTTTAACAACAGCAGCAGTTGTATCAATTGGCCGCAATGATTTTGCCTTTGACTTTTCAGAAGGGCTAAGACCCTGAAAAATGAGATTTCAAAATAAAACATAATGAATAAATGAGGAAGGCATAAAAACAAATAAACCAGGACAAGAATCATAAAAACAGTACCAACAAATAATAGGCCAACGAAGCTTAAAGATGGTGCCAAACTTGTCCCGTACAAAATGCATTTTGCAAGACAGGAACTTGATTAGTACAAATATAACTCGATAATATGCATGAATGTAAAGATTGGGCCAGAGAGAAACTACAGCCCACAGCATACTTTAGATTGAGAATGTGTAGAATGCATGAGAGACTGAAAAGAGACTTTGTCCATATCTTGAGGTTCATGAATGGCACTGAAGAAATCTTGGTTTATGTGCAAAAGGAGACATGTAACCTTGTCCTAAGATCAAGTCATTTCACCATAACTGTCAGATATTTAGTTGGAGGTTTATTGTTTTCAGGATGTATTTTCATTTGTTACAGTTGACTCAAACAGTTGGAAAAAAGTTCTGTATCTAAGGTGATGATTAGCATATAAACAGTAGCTGCACCCATTGCCATTTCACCATAACATGCAAATTGCATTTTGTCAGTGAAACATGTGTAATTTCATTAATGCATGTACTCATTGCTTCAGAAACATCAGTCACACCTTCACAGTAATGAAAAAAAAAACTCGAGAGATTTATGAAGCATTTAAAATATCTTGGAATTTTCATCCTTTCACGAATTAGATGGCAGTTATGAAATTCTCTAAACTGATGAAAATTAAGGATGTCATGATCCAGAGTTCAATGAACCCAAACTCAAAAGAAGAAAACCATGCAAATGATGAATAATGAATTTGATAACAAAAATAGTTCGATAAATCGTTTAGAAGTGTACTTACAAGAATGACATATAATTTTACCTGCCCCCAATGTTACCCATTTTGTTTAGAAACTGAAAAATAAAAACCCTTCCTTAACAAAGAAGAAAATACACAACAACATGCTCAATAAAGACCAATTCAAATTTCATTCAGTGCTTTTAGAAATGAGTTATCACATTTTTACCAGAATTTTGATGTTACACTGCTAGGATCAAAAAGACAAGTTATTGAATGGCCAATCCCAAACAAAACGTATGGAGCAACCTGATTGCATTTCATATGCCTTGCAGGCTACTTCCATGATTTACACAATCATTTACAAGTTGAGAATGACTTGAATAATTCATGCAACAGTCTATGAGGTTGTAAAATCCTGATTCTTCCAAATGAAATACAGTTGATTTATCTGTTGTTTGACTATAAACTCAACCCTGTGGAGCAGAGAAAATCCTATTCTTAACAATAACTATGTAGTTCAATTAAACGCATTGAAACTTGTAATTCTCTCTTCCACATTATAAGCTTGTTATTATACACAAAAGCTGCAGATAAATCTATAACCAATGACTAAGATATAACAAAAGCCAAAAGGTACCCTCCATTCACATATGTCATTCTTCCATAAGCATATTCACATGTTTCCATCTTCTTTTCACCATTTTGACAGATTAGAACAAAGGAATCAACACATGCCACAGTTTGTTAACATAAAAGCTTAAATAAGGTGTTGTCATAGACTTGTATGTTTGTCCCTTTCCTGTGACAAACAAATAAAGAAGGAAACTAAACCCCTTTCCCTGTAACAAAGAAATAAATAAGAACACATTATGCAACTTGTTTCTAAAGTTCAAACGTTACATTAAAAGAAACTTAGGTGCCAAGGGCACCAAGCTGAGGCCAATGCAATACCTGTTAAGGTAATTAACTACAAGGATTTGGAAAACTAGGCATCCCAAAAAAATGAAATTGTGAATACTTGAAATCAGAAGTTGGATCTGTCATATAAAAGCAACATGCAAACTTGAGAATTCGTATCTGAAATTATAAATTAGGAAAAATCTGGTGAAATAGCTTCTCTATTCTCCTAGAAAGGCACATTCCTCTGAAATGTGGTAGAACAATTCCTCTCAATAGCAAACTAAGAAGCAATTAAAATATCAGCAAACAGGAATCTGTCAAAGCTCAGAAAACTCATCCCAAGGGATCCTCACCAATTAATCCATCCAGATATCATTGGCTATGGTCAGTAAATCCCCCTTTGCCACTTCATAATGTCGTAATTTTGTTGTAGCCCCTAGAATAACCTCTTTTTTGTTTTGAAATATAAGTCTATATTGCTTTCTAGCCCATACTTAAATATTTCCACTTGTAAAGTGAGATTGGGTTGACAAGGCAGGACGTAATTTTACTGAAGTTGTGCCTTTAGTGTTTGTCGTTCACTCTAGCTTCATATCTCTTTCCTAGGTAATGTTGCAAATATCATCTCAGAAAATGTCTTCAAGGATTTTGAAAGAAACTTACTGGAAATACCAAGGAAAAAAAATTACAAAAATAATATGCGTACATAAAAAATACAAGAAGAGTCACTTCTCACTACAACTCACCAATAAATCCACTAGTGGCAATGATATCACTTGATTTCCCACCTCCACTAAATTGAAAACGGTGAATGACCTCTTTGCTCCCAATCCCCTTTTCCTTTTCAAAATCAACAAAAAAGCCCAAAAAATCGGACTGTACATGCAACTTATCATGCCCCGCTGATATTTTCTATCGACCCACAATATTCTGACAATGCATTGTGATATTTTCATACACAAAAAAATTGTGATTTTTTCACCACATAGTATCAAGGAGGTGGAAAACAGGCAATATATCAGAAAAACCTTATGTATCAACATTTTGCAACATTGTTCCTAGGCTCATCCTTAGGATGTGTTAAAATCTCATGTGACGATAAAAATTTCAACCACAAAATGCCACAGATCTGCACTGTAGAAGTGCCAGCCTGAAGTTGAATCTGAATTCTCTGGAAACCCTAGTCAAACTTCCAAATCTACAATAACAAATCATCTTAGGCAACACACAGAATGTAGAAACTGCAAACAAACAATTTTTATATCATTTCAGCAACCTTACCAGATCTAACCTTCAAAACAGATCTGAAAACTATGTAACCAAACAGAATCTTAACCACCAACAAATCCCAAACCAGTAATGCAAAAACCTTTCAGCTCATCCAAAGGAAAACTTTAAATCACAACAACAATTCAGCTCATCCCAAGCAAAGTTTTACATCACAAGAAATTCAGCTTATCCCAAGCCAGAAATGCAAAACCCTTGTGCAACTTATCCATGCCAAACCAGTAGTGCAAAAACCTTTCAGCTCATCCAAAGCAAAGCTTTAAAAATTACAACAATTCAGCTCATCCCATGCAAAGTTTTACATCACAAGAAATTCAGCTTATACCAAGCCAGAAATGCAAAACCCTTGCAACTTATCCCAAGCAATGCTCATCAATCAGAGCAAACACTGGCTAAGGCACCACATGCTAATCATCAGCACACCCTATCTTCTCTTCATTCTCCAAAAGCTACATCAACAGAAATAAAAAATCACACAACAAGAGGCTACAATCTTTCTATGCTTTCTCCTCTGTCCTTCTGTTAATAACAATGAAGTGATGTGCTCCTTCCTTTTATAGAGTAAGGTGAATGAAGTACAATAAGGGTAAAACCTTTACCCTAGACTAGGCCCACAAATGGAGAATGGGTCCATAAATGGAGCACTCTACATCTGCCACATATGTAGGCATGTGCCCACAAATCCCAACTCACCTACTCCACATATTTTTATGCACCCACAGGTGCAAACTCACCCACTATACATATTTTCATGCAAACATGTGTGCCCTCCTAGCCAAGCATCTCCAAGTAAGTGCCTTGTCCATGTGTCAAAATTAGATGAAACTGGGATATGAGTCAAAACTCCCATCATTAAGAATCTCCCACAAAGCGCTCTCCCTCCAAACAAAGTGCTATTCACACATTAAGTGTTCATACCATTGAAGGAGTGGAGAACAAGTTTGGAGCAACCAAAACTATCACTCCCTATTTGCAGAGAACATGTTCTCCACCAAACCCAGACATTATTCATCTTGAACTTCCCCTTTACTAGGAGCTTCATCATAACATTGACCACCTTCATTTTGAAGGAGCATACCGTTGAAACATTGCCCCATTTTATATTCTAAAAGCTCTTCAAAATATTCAAAATGAACTTCACTTGTTCAAGGAAGCTGTCATTATCAACCTACCAACCTCCAATGTCCTTCATGTCAACTTCACATCAGTTGTTTAGGTACTTCATACAATAATAAACATATATATACATCAACATGACAAGTGGATTGAAGCTATCAAAAAAACCAAATATAAAAAATGTGCAAATGTTGGAAAAGAATAAAATCAGTAACAACTCATTGGTTTTAAAATAACAATTGTGTGATGCATTCACCAACGCCAAAGGACCTTCATCAACCTACTAACATGGGTATCTTGCTCCTGCACCTTCAAACCCTCAACAACCGAAGCAAAAGCCTCAGCAAGGTCAACTCCCTCTTTCTAAGAGACACTTTCAACAACAAACCTATCTTGGTATGCTTCAATACTCCCATGAGTTACAAGATTGGAATCAACCATTGATCCTACAATAGCCTTCATAACTATCTCCTAGATATCATATTCCTCCATCATGGCATCTCACAATATTTCCTCTACATTTGTCTCCTCGACGTTGGAAGGTTTTACTGCTAGAGTGCCACTGTCATTGACAAGAATCTTATGCTTCACTTAATAGTAAGTAGCCTGTAAAGGCCTAAAAAGTCCAAGGACTATATTGGTTGCAATCCCTGATGGTGCACTATTGATGTTCAATGCAACTATACACTTCAAATCTCTGATGCAATAAACCAATAGAAGGTTCTTTGTCAAACCAAGTACAAACATACTATCATTCAACTGGAGAACATCACCTAGATGCATCTAGAAAGAGATGAAGCACATTCCAATCACTAGATAACTAGCATCATCATCACCTAATTCTACTCACCTGCCTTTCTCTTGCTCTAAAAATCTAATGAAGATCTCCCTGTCATAAGTCATATGACACAATGCTCCACTATCCACATACAACCCAACACTAGAATTATATTGGTTAAGGGGGGTAGGAAAGCGTGGTGAATGCAATCTTAAGCTTCGACCCAAACCCGTCAACACTAACTACAATGTCTGCACTCCCTTCACTTTGTTTCTACTATTGCTTGATCGTCCCTTTATTTTTCTCTAGTCATTGACTGGAGTTTACATTCATTCTTACAACACCTCAAACCCTAAAATCCTACCATGGTTAGAAAAACATGACTCTTCCTCCTTACCCTTTCTACGTCCTCCTTTCTTGTAACCTCTTTGTTGTCCACCCACACAAGGTCTTGTAATTCATCCTTTGGTTGAAACTATCTTTAGTCGAGCCTCATCTTAGACAAAATCATGCCATGGCTTTTCAAACGTGGGCCACTTCTAAGAAGCGGCAATACATTGGACAAAAGGTTTCCAAGACACATCCCTATCACTAGAAGTTGATTTCTCAAACTCAATGATCATTATCAATTAGCTAATCACAATGTCCATGTCACTTGTGTGTGGCAGGAGTGATCAAGGCATCATAGATATCCTTACTCATTTTCTTCTTTGCAATGTGAAGGACCAAGTGGTCCTTCACAAAATCAAATATGATTCTCTTTACTTTGGGTGCCTTCTCATTGTGTAGAATTCTTCTCAAAACTACTCCAAAGCTCAACCTCCTCTAACATCTACAATGGGGCACCTTCAAAGTGTAAAGTTCGAAGCAACCTCTAAATTGTGACACCCTCTAGGACCGATAGTAGTCATCCCTGCAAACCGTCGAGCACACCTTAACCAAGCAATCAGCCAAAAATAACTCAAATCACCAACATGTTACAAAAGCAAGTTGCCTCTCTAATCACTAAAGTCTCATGAGTCACAAGCATTTCTTCCACAAGCAATCACATGTCCAAATCAGCCATCTCGAGCATAACAACAAATTTCAATTGTAGGATCATCTAGGGCATCGCACCCATATTAGCACATGTCTAAACAGCCCATCTCAAGCATAACAACACTCTAATCATTGTAGCATCCTTGGACTTGCACCCACTGATATCCTCCATTCTTAGGTTCTTCTCATTAGCCGTTGAATTTTCACGTAGTGAACAAAAAATTTCAAGTATATACTATAAACCAGTGTTTAAAAAAATGATCGAACCAAATTGGAAACGTCTGAGTTGACCAAGCCAGATAAAAAAAATTGACGTAATAATCGGGAACCGCAATTTTTCGATATTATCGCAATTTTCGCAACACTGGTCCATTGTCATACTACAATCAAAATTTGCCTTAAGGCATCTCCAAACAAGAACCGGGAAATTTTAAAATACTAAAATAAAAATTGCTAATAGTGAACAATGGCTTCCTCAAGCCATGTCATCAACATCCATGTCATCGGCATCACTCAGATCTTAAGTTAGCATGCTCTCTAGTTATGAATCACTCTCATCTTGAGGCTCTTGCTCATCCATAGCAACTGGAGGTAGCTCAATAAGGCCATCTAGTTGTATCTCCTCGTCCACACACATAGCATCATCTGTGTATTGGTCCCATCTCTTGAAAGGACCCTCCTTGTACCCAGGGTCTTTTCAAGATATGAGACGAAGTGTGTTATGAATGTACACTAAGTTCTTTGCCTTCTTTAAACCCAACATATTTCTCTTTACTGAATGGATAAAGGCATAAGTACTCCAATTCCTCTTGCAAGATGAAGAAATAGCTACCTGGAATATTAGGGGAAGACCATTAAATTAATTAAAATTTTAAAAATAAAAGCTAAAATGAACCCCAAAGACCCTAATTTTAGGGTTCCAAGTACCCATCATCAGGATTCTCCGTACCCGTCAAGACAAAGGAACCCAAATTTTTTTAATGGGGAACCCGGTTCTTCATAGAAGAACTCAGTTCTTATGGGTTCTTCTTAGAAGCACCTGTACCCGAAACTAGTACTTGGGGACGAGAACCCCGCCCCCAGGTTCGTGAACCTGTGCAACATAGGTTAATTGTATGATTGGCAAAGAATGTCAATGTCTAAGGTAAAACTCACTCTCATTCAATTGGTCTCCATCTAACAAATGTTTAGAATGTGCAAATAGTCCAAGATATATATCAATCATTGAGGTAATGGAAATCCTAATCACCATGCTAGTGTGCTTGTATATTTTGATTATGCTTGTCAATAAATATTGCACGTATATATTAAGAATGTTAATGAAGATGCTATCATATTTTAGAGGAAGCCATTCATTAAGGAAAACTTACCAAGTTTGTAAAAGGAGTAACTCAAGTTATGTATAAAGATTTTTGTAAAAGCTTCTTCATATTACAATGAGTTGTCATTTTCAAATGTGTTTTATATTACTAACCCTTTCATATCTAGGATTTCAAATCACAAAGATTCTTGTTAAGGTGATTAATCATTAGATTGAATCTACCCTCATTATACTGTCTCTTGTCATTTAATCATTTTGTGAAATCGTAACCCTTAGGCTTCACTGTAAAACCCTAGCCTCTTGATGCTAAGGGTATGTCAATGTTAATATTGAAACACTAGTCTACGTAAGGGTTATTGATAAAGCCTAGAACATATGATGAAATCCTATTCATTTGATGCTTAGGCTTTTGGTAATGTTATGGTAAAAACCCAGTTCTTTAGGGCTTGTTGTTAATTAGATCTTTTGGGTTTGGTGAATTAGGGTTTATGAACGAAACCCTTGTAATAATTGAAGTAAGATCCTAGGAATGAAACCCTAGGATTATATTCACCTGTATGATCGAAACCCTAGCCTAGTCAAAATTGTCGTATATCTAACTTTTGTATTTTGGGTTTACCTAATAGATATTGATATCAGATGCTAGTGCATGATAATGAAATCCTATATATGTATATGCAAGTATTCTAACTTGATTGTTGATTAATGAAATCTAGGGTTTGTAACAAAACCCTAGTAGAATACTAGAATCTATTATGACTTCTATGAAATAATATTGAATCCCTAGATATGATTGAATTGATATCATGATTGAGTTGTTGATATCTAAGATTTTATGTTTTGAAGATGGAGTCTAGGGTTTATGACAAAACCCTAGCCAGATGTTGAAGTCTAATATATATATATATATATATATATATATAACAAATGCGACCTTTGTTGATCATGAACCATACTAGGATTAGGTATTTGATGTCTAAAGCATAAATGTTTTGATGCTTCCATTGTAAAGACATGATTTAGATATAGATGACTTCATGCTTTTGTATATTTGTATTTGGTTGTACTTGCTATTAAAGTTTTGCAAGTACATAATCTTCAAGAAGTTGAATATGTTTGCAATTGAAGATGATAGTAATGATAAACACGATGAAGGAAGCTATGAGAATGATGATGATCAAGATGACCATGATGCCATGAGGAAGAATGAAGCCTTGAAAGGTTGAAGTTTCTCCCATGCTATAAAAGAAGGTAGTTATTGATCTCCCTAAGTTGAGAAGGAGATTGGATAGAAGAAAAAGGTATATCTACCCAGTTTGGAGGGAGGGCATAATATGACAGCCACAATAAATACCTTGAAGAAAGAATGAATGAAAGTATTATAGGTGGATTTGTGAACAAAAGAATTGAAAAGTACTAAGGTTGTATTTGGTGCTACTAAATCAGTCAAAGAAGAAAGCTTTTGAAATGTTGTATCTGGATAACTTGATGATGATATAAGTAGCATTAGAATGATTAAGAACCCCGAAGATTTGTGTTTACTTGTATATTTGAAGGTCTATTACTGATTGGGGTTGTCATTGTGCAGGGTCTCTCTGTAAAAGTTTGAACGTTTGAATTTTGAAACATGTTAGTGGACATATATCTAATTTAGTTGATAAGGAGAGATGAAGCATCTTGTGGCAACAAGATTCTTAGGAGGACATCTGACCGGCCTATGTGTTGATGTCTAGATCCCAAAGTAGGGTGTCGTTGGTCATGGAACTCCGACCTTGGATACACACCTAGATCCCTGGGTTGGTGTTAAAGCTTAAAACATTAATGGTACCTAGAGTGGCTAAAGCTTGAGTACATCTTAGTCCCACCCAACTAGAGTATCCTGGTCAAGTATCTAATCTATAGCATTGTGTGTGTTGTGAACTCTTCATAGAGTATATCACTTTGAAATCTTCCATGCACCTTTATATATATATATGTAATTATGAATACCTCGCTAGTTAAGAGGGAGTGTTGAAGAATGTAACTAGTGTCGGTCTTCATAATTATATTTGGGTCATGATGTAATGTACTTATCAAAAGAAAGAAAAAGAATTTTTTTATAAAAAGAATTGACTTATTAAAGCATAGGTTTCATGCTTGGGTCAATGGTTTTTAGGTCAAAGCCTATATCGTAGGTTTCTAGGGTTTATGTCAATGTCATAATGTAAAAGACCCTTCTTCAGCTCTATCAATCAAGAAAGAAAAAAAATTTCATGTAAAATAGGTCATTTAGGCCTCCTCCACCAAGTTGGCCTCAGCCTAGACAAGTCGACCAAATTAGAGTGGCAAAAACCACTATAAAAGGGCAACAACTTGAATCATTTGGAACACATCCACAACAAGTTCTATCTGCAATTGCTATAGGCAGAAAAAGGGTGTTAAATTCAAGTAAGAGAAAGGAGACCCTAGCGAAGGAGAAGGAAGTCTTTGTCAAGCATAAGAAGTCCAATTTCCTCTCCTTGTCTCACACATGTGAAGTTGTTGGGCTACTCTAAGGGCCAAAATTGCAGTACTGTCACTGGGCTGAAATTCTGAAGTAGCAAGGGGTCGAAATTTTGGATTATTGATGGGATGAAGTTGTTGGACAAGAAGATGCTACTGGAGTTTGTTGTATCATCTTGGAAGGCTGACTTGGTGGAGGAGGAAGTTCTTTTGGGTTTAAGGTCTTGGTATATCTCAATTTGATTTACTAGTGGAAGAGTTTGACTGGGTTTTCCCCTATAGAGGGGTTTTGCCCTGGCTGAGTGCCTACATCTTTTGTTCGCTATTGTGATCTTCTTTATTTTCCATGAATCTCTCAACTAATCTTCACCCCTAACATTTCTCTTACCTCCTCATCTTTGATTCTTACGTAAACTTTTATGCTTGGTCTACTTCACTAACATATTACAATATATTCATTAAACATCACAAGTAAGAGTTAATCCCTCATATTAATGATGTGCAGCAGCTTTAGAACTTTGATGAAGATATTTTTATGATATGTAATTTGCAATGAATCTAACATGTAATGACTCTAAATAGTACTAAATGAGTGATGAGACTCATTGTGCATGTATTGCTTACAAATCATCTCTACCATATGAGTAAGAATGTTTTAATTATTTTTACTACCAAATTCAAGAATGACATTTTCAATTTTTCATGTCTCACGTTTCTTTCAATATACATATTTTGTTATCTCAGCTGTACCATATCCAAGTTGTTCTAAAAATGGCTTGTTACATACTAGATACCATACACATATTTAATCTACTTAATTGCTTTTATAGGGAATCAATATACATAAGTAGCCAAGGTACCTACACCCACTTCTCGACTGCAAACACCCCACACTATGTGCACAAACATGTTCATCTACTTGCACCCAAATTTGTGATGATGATATACCCCATCCTCTCAAATCATACGTCTTGCATCCCCAAGAGAATTTGAGATGCATTTCCTATGATAGGGATGACCCAAATTTGTTATGGCCCATCGAAGTGTTGGCCCCATACTCACAAGTGTTATATTTCTAGTCAATTTCGTTGAAGCAATGTGGAAAGACTTTCTATGCAACTACAAATAGCTTGATTTTAGGGAAACTAAACACAACTCTTCATTTCTCATCTAATGCCCCTGAATTAAAATAAATCTAGTATTTAAAACAAAAAAGAGGCCTCCTAATGATATAGAGGTCATTATCCCTGATCGAGGTGCGAGCAAGCAAATATCGGTAATATCACTACATAATATGGGCACTCTATGGATGCCAAGGCGATCCCTCGCCACCATCCACATGCTCATATCACTTGGAGCAATGTGATGGCAGAACGTATGAACGCATTCAATGTAATTAACAAAGGTGGCAAGGTTTCTTTAATGCGGCATGCTCCCGGGCCTTTTAGGTGTTCAATCTGGTTAGTCCTTTGTCTGTGTATGGGTTTGGCATAAGTTTGGAGTCGAGCAACCCTACAACCTGTAGCGAAATTCCATGGGGATATCTCGCGAGGCTCTGGTTCATTCACAATGGGTTCAAGTCGTCGATCTCGGGTATGTGCTCAATCTTATCACTTATTTCTCTGTCATGACTCATTCTTCATGTCTAAGGATTTCATGGGAGAAGGGCTACACATTGTATAAAATGATTTGGGATACGTATTCTCTAGAAATGGCTATGGTGGTATCTGAATTGCTTGAAAGCTATCTTGTTTTCTTGTTCTCTATACACATGTGTCTGTGATCTATGGAGTTTTGTTGGCTCGTATGGGTATTTTGTTGATTAGCCCAGTGGGTCACTCATGGTTTCTCTGGTTCTATCACTGGCATTCCACCACTGGTTTTCCTTTGGCATTTTGTGGCTACAACCCTGTTGTCCCCAGGCCTCCGGAAAGCAATGGTTTGGTTTTTAAATTTTCCCTCAGTGGTTCCGATTATTGATAGACTTATGGTTCTAAGCATCAGGACTTCTTCTTTTTAAGGCTTTGGGACTGCAATTAGGGCCACTGTTGGGTTTTGCATGGGTTGTGGTTCTCATAAATTGATTACCTTGACAGGTCCTCTCAAGTGCGACCCCTGGCAGCACTCTATTTTCAGGTTTTGGTTAGTTCTAAGTTGGCATTCCGGGTGTCAATTTGTTGATTTCAATTTGTTTTGTCTGTGTCACAAGCCCGGTATCATGTCCCGCACTGCTTCCGAAAGAGGCCAGACCATTCGTGTTTCTCGTGGACTTAGAAAGACAGCCAAAACAGCCACAGCCTCCAACACTCCTAGCACATCCACTAGTAAATCTCATGGATGCAAGTCCACCTTCAAGATCATTGATGAAGCAGCTACAACGTATCACGCGGGCTCGGCCCCAGTTCATCAACTCATCGCTAAATGGGAAGCAGAGTTAAATGAGATAGCGAGATCGTTGGACCTTGACTTAGATAATTGGCAGACCTTGCTGCCTGACCCAGGGCATTATCGGGGTCATGTTTCTCAGTATAAACAAACTATTCACTTGTATTGGCTGCTAAAAAGCCTCCTAGTTAAAGCCTTGGAACACATTCCTTCAAGCTAGGTCACAACTGCTCATGGTTTCCCACACTATAGCAAAGATTTTTTAGCAAATCAAATTTCAGTTACAGTAGCAAAATAGTCGCCTTAGCCGCATCGAGAGGCACATCCCATACATTCCGCAATCTGAACTTCTCGGGTCAAGTGCAAAGGGTTCGGCTCCGATTGACTCAGCAGATGACGAGTAGTTTGGCGTATCACCTCTATTTTACTTATTAGTGTATGCAGCAATTTTTATCTTTTCAGTATACAGATACCTAGATGCTAGGCAGTTTAAGGACAATCAGACATGTTTCGCATGGATGGCTTATCATGTTGTTAGGTGGCCAACAGACTTGGTTTCCCTCCAAGCAAGTTGAGGCCACCTAACCATTCAGCATATGGATGTAACCTGCCTGTTTTCCAATGATAATGAAAAGAAAGGTCCTACCAAGCTTACAACAAAAAAGTGATATAGAGGTCATTAAAGGAATCAAGACTCAGTAAAGTGTTAATACTTTTATACCAAATCTGATTTATTTTATTCCAACAATTCTATTAAAAACCTAGAAAATATTTATCTCAAATATTTCTGAAATTGCTGGTAAAACAAAGTTACAAACACACTGGTATATTAACTTTCAATAATAGAAAAGAATAGAAATAAAATAAGGAAATCAATACTACAACAGCAAATTTGTGCCCAACACAATTTTCCTTCATATAAAATTTCTCAAAAAAAATTGGGCTTAGACCCATAAAGAATATACAAAAAAATATAATTGTTGAGAACCTCAAATTTGGCCCCAATATGAAAATCAGCCCCTAGAAATCAACACTACTGAAGAAATTCAACCTCCGAAAATTTAGCCTCCCTCACCGGCAATTTGGCCCATCTTTCCCTCGTACAACCCTTACGCACTTCAGAAATTCAGCCTTTGGATATTTTGGCCAGTGTTGGAAGAATCATGCCCCACACCACACACCATATCTCAAAATTGTGCACCGTGCAAAACTGCGACCATAATGCCCTTAGAACTATACTTCCAAAAAAAGGAATAGCACTTCAAGTTGGATTTGCACAATTGCTGGAATTTTATAACCACTATATGATGAAACATGCTTCCTAGACACTCCTCGGTGCTCTCTTGATGCTCCCTAGACGCTTCGTAATGGTAATTTTAAATTCTTAAAGTAAAAAGATGAAAATGAAATGACTCAAGATGTTTGAAAGTGGTTACAACCTCATCAGACTTCATATGGATAAAATAAAATTTCATATCCCATTCAAAATTTAGCATACTTAACATTTTTAGAATTTCAAGATCAATGGGGTTGCATCATTTCATTAGATTATATCACATAGGAGGGGATGTGATTGGCATTTAATCAAGAGCACCAAGCCCTATATGTTCCCAAGTGTTGGTGGTCTTAATTGTTGAACTCCTTTGTCAAGGCCTTAGCAAAAAAGTACCCTTCATTCAAGTCAAAACCATTGATGTGGCATGTTAAGCTTTTTCTACCATATTTCAAGGCTTGGATTATGCAATTTGATCAAAATTGAACAATGTTGACTAATGTCCCTAGAGAAACGAGGTTGAGGCAAAGGCTAGACAAGAGAAGAATCTAGATTCTATATGGTTGATGCTCAAATAATTTATCATTAATGTACTATCGATGCCATTTCTATCTTGATTTTTGCGCAGGTTTGCATGCTTTGATATATTTTGCAACTAATTTGGCATTTTGAATGTTTCTTAAATATAAATGCAATGATCATATATATATTATATATAAGTTATATATATATATATATATATTATATATATATATTATATATATATATATATACACATTTGATGTTTTGCTTCCAAAAACGCACCTGCTTCGTGCAACATTGAATTTGGCCCTCCTCTTCAGCTAACTCAATCTCTCTCTCTCTCTCCTCACTTTAGCTTCCTTGAAATTTTCTCCCGAAATTACCTACTACAATTCTTCTCACTTCTCTTCAGTCTAATCGAGCCTCTCGCTCTTGAGAAAAAAACTTCCTCAACATTATGTGTCTTCACCTCTCCCTTAGGCTTATTTTATAACTTCATTAAGCCAAAATCCCTAACCCTAATCTCCTAAGTGATCAATGGCTAGGATTAAATCCTAAGCCTCACTTGAGATCAATAGTTGAGATTATATCTAAGTCACTCAATAATTTTATCATTTATCCCTAGAATTTTGGCCTAATAGTCCACAATAAGTAATAACATTGGTTATTGTATTTTTCCTATGTTAACCTTAGGAAAGAAATCATAAAATCGCTTACTCCACCAAGCAAGCACCTAAAGAGGCAATCAAATATCTTCTACATTCTAAGACACCAAGCCAATGTAGAAGACCTTCCAAGGCTACAAAATCAACAAAAAGAAGATTTGTTGTGTAGATTCAAAACAAGCATTTGTCATCCAAACTCAACTTGCCAAATTTTCACATGGGAAAGATAAGCTTGGCACAATTGAGGCTTTATAGGCATCATGGCAAGATCCAATTGGCAAGTGTCAAATTCAAGGCAATGCAATGGAGAATAACCAAGAGCTACAAGATAATTCATTGCATTCCGTGAATTTCAAGCATTGAATTCAAAAAGTAATGAATATAAATGAGGGGCCATCACATTCAAACATATGGAAGAGTAATCATTGTATGTTACTTATGCCTTGGATATATGAGATTGAGACGCCATTTTCCATGTCTCCGTTTGTTGTCAAAATATCATCAAAAGCAAGTATGTCCTAGATTGATAGATGGATGTGTTTATGCCCTAATGAATATATGTCTTGGATGAAGAAATGACTACCCAAATGTGTGCATTTGTGAACATGGAAATAAGCCTACAATTCATCTATTTATTTTGGCTCCATGAAATGAGCCATATGGTTCATCAATATATTATACACTAGCACCTTTTGGCACAATAATGTCAATTATCATATACCCAGCTTATATCATATCCTTTACCTATATAGTCTAATATTTACTTCTTTAGTTTAAATTATATATTTTTGTTAAATTATAAACAAAATTTCATATATTGAATATAATGATGGATTATGCCATAAACTTATAGTACAACTATAACCCAAATTTATATATTTATAAAACAATATAGCTAAGACTTTTTATATTTACTCTTTTATATAAACTTACTATTTCACCATTTGTAAATTTTAAATTATAGGACTTTTCTTAGACATTGTCTCCGAAAAGTTATTTGTTATTCTAAGGAATAGACAGATTCATCATGCTTTTTTGGTGGCACAAGGAACTCTACACTCAATCAAGATGAAGAAGCCTCAAGCTATGGTGATTAAGTTGCATCTCTCCAAATCTTATGATAGGGTAAGCTTGCCTATCTGATTACTCTCATTCACATGGGTTGCAGCGTAACTTTTGTCAACCAATGGGTTGCTTATGTCAGAAAATGTAACTAGATTCAATCTTCATTTAATGTATTTGAGTCATCTTGTAATATACTTGTCAAAAGAATATAAAAAAAATATTATTATGACTTATGACTTATTAAAGCATAGGTTTCATGCTTGGGTCATCATATTTTAGGTCAACGTCCCCATTGAGGACTTCTAGGATTTATTCTAAGTCAATAGAATCATTGTACTTTTAAAGAGACCCTTATTGGGCTTTTCAATATGTAAAAAGGTTTAGTATTGAGTCGAATATAATTTATGTATCCTCCACACCAAGTCGGCCTAAAGACATCAATTCGACCTCCCTTCAAGCCCCTATAAATAGAAGCAAGTCAAATTCATTTGGAGCATCTCATCTCAAGCTAGTTTGATATCTCTAAACAAGCTGGAGAAGTGCGAAGTGGGTGGATTCTAAGGAGAAGAAGAAAAACGAAATTTTGGTGCCTCTCTCTCTGTTTCATGCCCTAGTTTGGGAGATCGAAGTCTTCCAATTTTCATTGATGTCGGAAGCTGCTACATAGTCGAATTTGTTGGAAAACAGGTCGAAGATCTAAGAGGCTAACTTGGTGTGGAGGGAAGGTTTAATCTTTGTCTAGTTTGAAGAGTCTCAAAGAAAACTATTGAAAGGAAGAGAATTTTGACTAGGTTTTCCCCTCAAGGGGGGTTTTCCCTGGCATAGTGCCTATATCTAGTGTCCATTGTTTTATGTGCTTTTGCTTTCGTAATTGCTTTATGAACTAAAGAAAGAAGATATAAAAAACACTCAATAATAAGTCAAGAACATCATAAGTAATTATCAAGTATAAGAAAAGAAAAAAATGCTTTTCTGATTTTCTAACATGGTATCAGAGGTTTGGTGAAGAAATAAGAAAAAAATAGTCTCAAGCACTTAATCAAGGAATCATTCAAAAGGGTTATTCAAGGAAAGAAGTCTACCATCTTGAAAGACAATGTCTAACACAATTAAGGGAGAACGCAAACTTGAAGGAGCCTCTAACTACAGGTTTCGGAAAAAGAGGATTGATCTCATCCATGAAAAGAACAAGGTTTTAGACTTGGTCAAAGGAAAAGTAAAGAAGCCTACAAAAGACTCCAGTGATGCTGACAAAGTAAAGTTCATGGAACTAGAATTGGTGGCCATGACTCTAATGGTGGAAGGAATAAAGGACAACCTTGTTCCATTCATAGCCAACATCAATCATGCTCAGGAAATGTATGATGTCTTGTCAAAGTTATTCACTATTAAGAACATTGGTCAAGTAGCAAGTTTGAAGAATGAGCTAAGGACCACAAATATGACTAAAGAAGACACAGTGGCCTCCTTCATTGTAAAGATAGCAAGAATCAGTGATGATCTTTTGGCCAATGATGAAATTGTTCCAGACAAAGAAATTGCGATCACTGCTCTATTAGGTCTACCACATTCTTGGGGTGCATTTGTTGCAGCACTTAACAGTTGTAAGGAAGCTCCCACTTTTGAAGAACTATGGACTGCTGTAGTCAGGAAGAATTGAGGATCTCATTAGTTTCCAATTCTAAAAATGTTTCAAATGCCTACATTGCTCGACATAAAAGAAAGAAATCGAAAGGACCAAGGAAGAAAGTTGACATGTCCAAGGTAGAATGCTATCAATGCCATAAGAAGGGTCACTACAAGAGTGATTGTCCCAAGTCCCGACAATCAAAGAAATAAGGAGGAGAGAAAGAGATCATGCTAACATTGTTGAAGAAGAAAACCAAACTCGAAGAATCTAACATAAGGGACTTACACTACTAAGTTCTTTGCTTTTAGTCTTAGATGTCCTATTTTTGGAAAAGACATTTCTTTTGCTTTGATAAGTTTATAGGTATCCCTCAGGCTTTGGAGGGAGCCCCCAACATCTCCCAAAGATAAGTATCTCATTTCCTTTCAGTTTTTGGTTTCATGAACTTGTTTAAGTTTTGATTATATTAATACTAATCCCATCTCTCCCTCTATTGTTTGATTAAGAAAACATCTACTATATCCTCGAGGAGTTTGAAGAGAGCCACCCAAGATAAGGTTTGTCAAGAAACAAAGGTATGCCTTAAACCACAAAACATTGATTTCTTATAATAAATATTTATTCATTTGACAATCTATTACTAAAATTGTTATGCCTAACTATATTGAATCATAATTATTTTTGTTTTGGGTGATTCATCACTTGAGAAATCTACCCCACTCATATTCTTAACTAATTTTATATAATCCTAACACAGGGTCTTTGGAAAACCCTAACCTAAGGGTATGCTAATATGAATGTCTAAACCCTAAACTGCTTAGGGTTATTGAGAAATGTTATTTGAAGTTTGTACTTGTTAGGGTTGAATGATAAAGTCTAAAATCCCGAACCCTTGAAGTTTTGGTAATTTCGGGTTTGCTAAGTTCTTATATTGAAACCCTAACTCATTAGGGTTTGGTGGAATGTGTAAGCAAGACCCTTATAATGTCTTAGAAATGATTTCCTTGGAATGTGTGTTTGTTCGATCAAACCCTAGTCTAATCAAGTTTGTTGTGTGTCTAACTCTTATTCATATTTGTAAAGTTGGGTTTGACTAACACATGATATGAAATACCTATGCATGATGATGATGTCCTAGATGTATGAGTTTGACTTGTTTATCAGTGATCATGAATCCTAGAGTTTGGAACTAAGCCCTAGTCAATGTTTGTTTCTCTAAGATGATAGTATTTGTGAAATTCTAGGGTTTTGAAGTTGAACCTTAGTAGAAGTAGAAGTAAAAATCTCTGGTGACAATGTGATAATTTGAGATTTGTGTAAGATCATTGAAGTCTGAGTTTTAGTTGTGATTAATGTATGATTGAAAAATCTAGGGTTTGCAACTAATCCTAGTGGAAGCTGGTCATGTTGATGATTAAGTTGTGAATGGATTTGATTGATTAACACCCATATATGAAATCTAGGATTTGTATGAAACCCTACTGGGAAGTCTAACATATGAATTCTGAAAGTTGTTAAATGCTTTGTTGGTATATATTTATTTGAATTGTTTCTAGGGTTTTCCATGAGGAAAGGTATGTCATACCTTTGGAAGAAACATTGAAACCCTAGATGTAATGAAAGTTGTTATGAAGTAGTCCCTAGCAAGATGTTGAAGAGTATGTGTCTCTTGTTATGGTATCTGATATATAAATGCTTTCGTAATTCTGATATGGCTAACTTCATGCTTTTATAGATTTGGTTGTACTTGTTATCTATGTTGTGCAAGTACACAATCTTCAATATGGTGAAGATCTCCGTTGATAAGCATGATGTGGATGATGACAACTCTGATAAAATTGTTGGAAGCCACAAAAGATTCTCCAATGTCGAAGTGAAGAAGTTGATCTCCCTAGATTAAGAGGGAGCCTGGATAAAGGAAAGCTCCCTGATTGCCCTGCTCAAGAATCTAGTTTGTGGCATTGCAATGCCTAAATTGTTGAGAGACCAATGAGATTGCCCTAGTCAGGAATCTAGTGCATGGCATTGCAGTACCTAAATTGTTGAGAAACAAATGGATAGATTTCCTTGGTCAAGAATCTAGACCATGGCATTGTGGTGCCTAAAGTTCTTCATGGTTCATATAGTTGAGATCTTCCTTGTAGTTGTATATGATGAATACCTCCCTAGTTAAGAGGGGGTGTTGAAAATGTAACTAGGTTCGCTCTTCATTTAACATATTTGATTCATCTTGCAATATACTTGTCAAAAGAATAAAGAGAAGAATTTTTATTATTATTATTATGACTTATTAAAACATGGGTTTCATGCTTGGGTCATCAATTTTTAGGTCAAATTCCCCATTGAGTACTTCTACGATTTATTCTAGGTCAATAGAGTCATTGTTCTTTTAAAAAGACCCTTTATGGGCTTTTGAATCACATAAAAAAGTTTAGTATTGAGTCAAATATAATTTATGTATCCTCCACACCAAGTCGGCCTAGAAGACATCAAGTCGGTCTAAGGACATCAATTCGACCTCCCTTGAAGCCTGTAAATAGAAGCAAGTCAAATTCATTTGGAGCATCTCATCTCAAGCTAGTTCAATACCTCTAAAAAAGTCGGAGAAGTGTGAAGTGGGTCTAGGGAAGCCAAAGGAAGTGTGAGTTAGGTGGAGTCTAAGGAGAAGAAGGAAAACGAAATTTTGGTGCTTCTCTCTCTGTTTCATGCCCTAGTTTGGGAGATCGAAGTCTTCCAAGTTTCATTGATGTCGGAAGCTGCTACATAGTCGAAGTTGCTGGAAAGGAGGTCAAAGATATGAGAGGCTGACTTGGTGTGGAGGGAAGGTTTGGACTTTGTCTAGGGTGAAGAGTCTCAACCAATACTATTGAAAGGAAGAGAATTTTCACTGGGTTTTCCCCTTGAGGGGGGTTTTTCCCTAGCATAGTGCCTATATCTGGTGTCCATTGTATTATATGCTTTTGCTTTGGTCATTGCTTTATGAACTAAAGAAAGAAGATATAAAGAAAACTTAATAAGAAGTCAAGAACATCACAAGTAATTATCAAGTATAAGAAAATCTTTCGGCCTTTTTGATTTTCTAAGAGTTTGATTGCAGTTCCCATGTCTGTTCTGATCAATTAGTCAGGCTCTAGTTTTTTTCAAACCCACTAGAAGGCTTAGACAAAGATGCTCATTGTCACCTCTTCTATTCCTCATAGTTGCAAGAGGTCTGCACTGAATGATAAATGAGACAGTTAGAAATGGAGCTGTAAAAGGAATAACAATTGCGAGACAAATGGATTTGTCTCACTTACTTATATTGTCTTGCTGTTTGGGAATGGTACTTTAGGCTCTCATTTTTTTCAAACCCACTAGAATTCTTAGACAGAGATACTCATTGTCACCTCTTTGATTCCACATAGTTGCAGGAGGTCTGTACCAAATGATAAATGAGGCGATTAGAAATGGAGTATAAGGAATAATGATTGGGAGGCAAATGGCTTTGTCTCACTTATCTTTGTCAATAATGTCTTGCTGTTTGGGAATGGTAATTTAAGTAACGAACTGAAAAACAAGGATATTCTAGATTAAATTGTGAGGCCACTGGGATAGAATTTAACACCCAGAAATCTGCAATTTCTTTCAAACGAGTTCCACAGAGACAACAGCAATGAGTTCAACAAATATTTCAAATACCTTGGTTTTAAGCTCAAGCCAAATGAATGTGGTTCTAGAGTCTGGACCTGGTTATACCAGAAATCAGGAAAAAGAATAACAACTTAGTACATACTACATACTACACACAGTATTTCTCTATTGCTGGAAGTCTGACATTGGTCAAATATGTTCTAAAAGCTATCCCGATTTACTGGCTCTCACTGGCATATATCCCAATGGCCATACCAGCAAACTGTTTGCATATTTTATGAACCAGCAGAAGGGAAAAAACATTGAATGGCTGTGGTCAATTAGAAGAGAATAGAAAAGCCAAATGCAGCAGCTGGCTAGGGTCATAAATATATAAACTATTTTGGGAAGGCTTTAGCCGCAAAAAGCCCATAAAGGCTGCTTGCAGGGAAAGGCTTGTGGTATAATATCATCTTAAAAAATACTCGTACCCAATGACTTATGATCAGGACACCAGTAAAATCTTATGCAAATGCCTCAATCTCATGGAAAGGACTAGTACAATCCTTCTCTCATAGGTAATTAGCTTACATAAAAAGTTGGAGATGGAAAAAGGGTAAGGCTGGGATTCAATCCGTATTGGATGTGCAGGGCAGTACCGCATTCACCAGGAACTGGTAAATAGATTGAACAGTCCAGACATTTTTGTACTAACTCATGCAGCAGATCCTAAGTCAGAAAACTTATGGCAACAGTGATGGAAGAGTGCAGAGGCACTACTAGGTATTGAAGGAATCGTGGCAGAACAACGGAAAGGATTAACTAAGAGACTATCACGAGCCCATATCCAAATAACATCAGTAGACTCTCTGGCATGGTCCATGAACCCGGCAAGTAGCAAGTTCACTGCAAAATTAGGATACAAAGTTGGGCTAGACTAAGGAAATGAGGAGGAAGCATGGTGGTGGAGCAAAATTTGGAAAGTCAGGAAATTGCTGAAATCTAGAATCTTTATGTGTCTCTCCTTAGCAAAAGAAACACTAAAATAATACAGAGCAATTCCCTTATTAGTGTCTTGGGCTATTTGGTTAGCAACGAATGAAAGTATATTGAAGGTAAGCTTTCTCCTCCATTTCAAGTACAAAGTGAATAAAATTTTATTTGATGGAATCATGACGGTACCAGTATCCAAAAAACCAAGGATATGAGCTTTGGAAGTAGGTAAGTCACAGCCATGGACCTTTTACAATGGAGCTTGTCAGGGCAACCCTCGAATATGCAAAGGAAGTGGAGGAATAAAAATTTATTTGATGGAATCAAGAGGGTACCAGTCTCCAAAGAACCAAGGATATGAGCTTTGGAAGTAGGTAAGTCACAGCCGTGGACCATTTACAATGGAGCTTCTCAAAGCAGGCCTGGAATATGCAGAGCACGTGAAGGAACCTACCATTCTAAGATGCACACAACATCTCCTTTAGAGCAGGTTTAGGGGAAGGCACAAATAACATGGCAGAATGGAAGGCATTGGCATTACTATTGAGATTGGCAAAAGAAAAAGGCATATCTCATGTCGAGGTGATGGGAGACACAAAATTTGTCACAGACTCAGTAAAAGGTGTTAATTTTCTTGAACCTCTGTGCACTACTTAGATGAATTATTGAAAACAAAGTAACAGAAAACTGAAACCAAATTTACTTTCACCAAGATACAGAGTTTCTTGACAATCAATAAGCAGCAGAAAAAACAACAGAGATAAAAACACATGCACACAAGATTGGCACGCCTGTTTTACCCAGGAAAACCAGAAGGGAAAACCTGATTTCTTTGTTGTGGTATTTTATTGATTGTTCTTTAAGAAAATGGATCTATTACAATTCACGCTGCTACTGCAGCCAGCAATCTGTCTCTGAGAAAGTACTAGGCTTCTCCTCGCTATTATCAGCTCTTGATCTCAGCCTTGTTCTTGATCTCTGCTGAAAATATTCTCGACCTGCCCTTAGAATTCTCATCCCTTGGCTCCACAATCTTTGTGCACTTGAGCCCTCTAAATTCTTGGCACACTTGCTCTTCAATTATGCGCACTCCATAATAAAGAAGATCTTGTGATCTTGTGCCTTCGTCCTTCTCTTTGTAGATAAATGCATGCAAGAGGCCTAGTCGAATTTCGGTTCACACTAGTGTCACGAGTTGCACTTGGACTAGCTCCCAATTAACTAGCTCGAGTTCCTCCTTGATTTGCTCTAGTTGTGATTGCAAGTTAACTGAGTACTCAACTCGTTCTCTCTCCAATCAACACTGAAGTCTTAACTCTTTCTAACTCAACTTCTCATTGCCACCTCATCCTGTAGTCTAACTAAAGAAGACTCAACTAACTGAAGCTCCAACACTATGCATGCAAAATTGATAACCATTCCAGTAAACTAGAAATAAACTCATCGTAACAGAAGTCTATCTCATGAATTCGCATTCATGTAAGAGAAAGACTAAGTCGTGGTCTTCACTGGCTAAGGCACAAGCGAGAAGACCTTCCATTGCTACATTTTCAACGCTCCCTTTTAGCGAAGAGGGATACTGTACAACTCCCAACTTGTCTCTGAAAAATACAAACTTGCCTCTGAAAAATACAAACTTGCCTTTAACTAAGGCCTTTGTTAGGATATCGCTACTTGCCTTTAACTAGGGCCTTCGTTAGGATATCCGCTACTTGAATTCGTTCAGGCCTAGTCGAATTTCAGTTCACACTAGTGTCACAAGTTTCCTTTGCTAGTTAACTGGAGCAAGTCCCCGTTGCACTTGGACTAGCTCTTAGTTAACTAGCTCGAGTTCCTCCTTGATTTACTCTAGTTGTGATTGTGAGTTAGTTGAGAACTCAACTCATTCGCTCTCCAATCAACACTGAAATATTAACTCCTTCTAACTCAACTTGTCATTGCCACCTCATCCTATAGTCTAACTGAAGAAGACTCCAATTAAGTGAAGCTCCAACACTACGCATGCAAACTTGATGACCATTCTAGTAAATTGGAAATCAACTCATCCTAACTAAAGTATATCTCATGAATTTGCATTCATGTGAGAGAAAGACTAAATCATGGTCTTCATTGGCTAAGGCACAAGCCAGAAGACCTTTTGTTGCTACATTTTCAACACTCCCTCTTAGCGAGGAAGGGATTTTGTACAACTCCCAACTTATCTCTTTAAAGTACAAACTTGCCTTTAACTAAGGCCTTCGTTAGGATATTTGCTACCTACTCATTTGTTGGAATGTAGCTTCACTATCCCTTTCTGCACAAAGTCCCCAAGATGATGGCACCTGATCTCAATGTGATTGGAGCAACCATGAAACACTGAATTCTCAGAGAGCTTAATGCAACTCTGATTGTCAAAGTGTATCACAGTTGGCTTCGTCCCCTGCCTGAAAAGTCCCACAAGCAACTTCCTCATCCATATAGCTTCACACACTGCCAAACTTGCATCCATGTACTCGACCTCTATTGAACTAAGTGCAACTGATCTCTGCTTCCTGTTGAACCAGGACCCAATGTTGAAGACACAACCTTAAGTACTCTTCCGATTTGTAGAGCTCCCTACCCAATCTGTATTTGTGAAGCCCTCAAGCCTCACTCCATCAACCCGGTTGTACCATAATCCATAATTTGTCGTGCCTCTGAGATACCTCAAGCAACAACCCAGTAAACTCTAGTAGGATCCATCATAAACTAGCTCAACTAGTTCACTGCAAGACATCAACGACCTAATGAGCTACCCTTGTAACGTAGCATCTACTCGCTCTGCTCTGTTAGCTTCCACCTTCCTCCAATTTGTGACTAGACACGTTGTCATGGGCCTGCAATCCTGCATATGATCCCTTCCTCCTTGATTTACTCTAGTTTTGATTGTGAGTTAACGGAGAACTCAACCCATTCGCTCTCTTATCAACACTGAAATCTTAACTCCTTATAACTCAACCTGTCATTGCCACCTCATCCTATAGTCTAACTGAAGCAACTAAGTGAAGCTCCAACATTGCGCGTGCAAATTTGATGACCATTCTAGT
The DNA here is from genome assembly GCA_000404065.3 of Pinus taeda. NCBI lineage: Eukaryota > Viridiplantae > Streptophyta > Pinopsida > Pinales > Pinaceae > Pinus > Pinus taeda. The sequence continues at coordinate 176,827 of APFE030939247.1, read as the reverse complement.
AAACTGGAAATCAACTCATCCTAACTAAAGTATATCTCATGAATTTGCATTCATGTGAGAGAAAGACTAAATCGCGGTCTTCATTGGCTAAGGCACAAGCCAAAAGACCTTCCATTGCTACATTTTCAACACTCCCTTGCGGTCTTCATTGACTAAGGCACAAGCCAAAAGACCTTCCATTGCTACATTTTCAACACTCCCTCTTAGCGAGGAAGGGATTTTGTACAACTCTTAACTTATCACTTAAAAGTACAAACTTGCCTTTAACTAAGGCCTTCGTTAAGATATCCGCTACCTAATCATCTGTTAGAATGTACGGTAGCTTCACTATCCCTTTCTGCACAAAGTCCCTAAAATGATGGTACCTGATCTCAATGTGATTGGAGCAATCATGAAACACTGAATTCTCAGAGAGCTTAATGCAGCTCTGATTGTCAAAATGTATCACAGTGGGCTTCATCCCTTGCCTAAAAAGTCCCACAAGAAACTTCCTCATCCAAATAGCTTCACACGCTACCAAACTAGAAGCCATGTACTCGACCTCTATTGAACTAAGTGCAACTGATCTTTGCTTCCTGTTGAACCAGGAAACAACTGTTGACCCAATGTTGAAGACGCAACCTTAAGTACTCTTCTGATTTGTAGAGCTCCCTACCCAATCTGCATCTGTGAAGTCATCAAGCCTCACTCCAACCCGGTTGTACCATAATCCATAATTTATTGTGCATCCGCCTCACTCTTAATGAAGCCCAATCCTCGAAGGTGGCCATCAATGTGAGTGTACCATGCTCTCAGGGTCTACTTGAGCCCATAAATAGCTCTATTTAGCAAATAGATATGAGCGTCTTTGTTGAAAGTCTAAAACCCCTTCGGCTACTCCATATATATCTCCTCCTCAACCACTCTGTTGAGGAATGTTGTCTTCACGTCCAATTGGTGGATCTTCCACCCCATATGAACTGCAAGTACTAGAATCATCTTGATGGATGAATAATGTGCCACTGGAGCAACTGTCTCCTCATAGTCAATGCCCTCAACTTGCAAGAAGCCCTTGGCCATAAAACCTAGCATTGTACTTCTCCACACTCCCATATGCTCCATGCTTCAACTTGTACACCTAGCCTGAGCCTACTACTAATTTGCCTTCTGGTCATGGCACAATCTCCTAGATATCGTTCTTCACGATGGAGGAATATTCCTCCATCGTGGCATCCCACCAAACCTGCTAAGAGGTTGCCTCCTCATAACAAGAAGGTTTTGTGTCCAATAACTCCAGTCATCAATGCCATATATCTGGTGTACCTTTGTGGTTGCTTGCTCTGCCTAAAGATAGAGCTCAGAGTCTCAACTCGCTCATGGGTCTACTAAATCAACCTCTCCGCCCACTTGGCTCTCTTCCTCCCTATGCTGGGAGTCACTGACTAAGTGGCTACCTCCACTCGTCTTGGTCTCTCCTCATCATCCTGTAACGACTCCTTGTCATCCTGTTGTACGTCTTGCTTGCCACCTGGATGAGACTCAATCTGTGACATTGGATGAGGCTCATGCTTCCTCAAGTACTCCAACCTGCTCTCGCTCCAAGGACTCCCTCAGAGCTTTGTCCTCCTCAAACCTCACATCCAACCTGATAATTGTTTTCTTGAATGATGTTATATACACCTTGTATGTCTTAGATGTCTCACTGTAACCCACGAAAATTCTTTTTTCAGTTGTGGGTTCTAGCTGCTTCTTGCTCTCTCTGGACACAACATGGCAATAAACCTTTGTCCCAAAGATGTGGAAATGAGAAACATCAAGCTTCTTGCCTGTGAAAGCCTCATCTGATGTAACTCGTCTAAGCACCTTGTGTAGACTCATGTTCTACAGAAATATTGCAATGTTGCATGCCTCTGCCCACAAGAACATGGGTAGACACTAGTCATGCAAAATGGCCTTGGCCGATCCAACTATGTTGTGGTTCTTCCTCTCAACCACCCCATTTTGTTAAGGGTTATGGGGTGTTGTAAGCTCTCTCCTAATGCCCTCCTTGGCATACACATGCCTGAAAGCATTGGAGACATATTCCCCGCCATTATCACTCTTCAATGCTTTGATCTTTTTCCCGGGTTGGTTTTCTACCAAGGTCATAAACTCCATGAACTTGTAGAAAACCTCCTCCTCCATAAAGAAGACCCATGTATTCTAGGAATAGTCATCTATGAAGGCGACATGGTACCTATGTCTCATGAGTGGTGGAGAAGAGAAGGGCCCACATACCTCTGAATGTATCAACTCCAAAATGTAGAATTTCCTTGAAATTCTAGAACTACTTGATGAACCAACTGAAACTGGGTTCAATTCACCAAGACCCAGAATTTCTCTACTATAATTTGCAACGAAATAGAAACAAAATTAAAAACACAGTCACACAATATCCAACAACACAATATTTTATAGGGAACCCAACTGGGAAAACCCTCTGCTAACTATAGGATTTTATCGACAGAAAATAAAACAATTGATATCTTTACAAGGCAAATATTTCAACGAAGAATACACTTATCTCACTGCTTGGACTAAAAGTTGGAAACCTCCCTGCAAGAACTCAACCTCTGCTCCCTATTTCCTTGCGTTGTTTGGCTCCTATTTACTGCAAGGAATTAATTCCTAAATATTAGTGCACTTTCTGCAAGGAAATTCTCTGCCTAATATTTGCATATAGGTTGCTCCTAGGTACGCTCTTCTCACAACTAGCTCACACACAAAACTCGAGCTCAACAATAACGTAAAATGATCTACCTTCATCCTCCTTAGAAGCTTTTTGATCATGCTAAATCTGGCAAGAGTAAATTTGGAATACGAGTTGAGTTCGACTTGTTAACTTAGTCAAACTAGCTCTTCAACTCACCCTGCCTCAAATAGAACTTGAAGCTCTCTAACTCATCCCTTTCCAAATATAACTCTCACTTGGAGACAAACAAAATTGAGCTTCCAACTACTGCACATGAGTTAATTGCTCCATGACTCATCCTAACTTCTAGGAACTTGTGCATGCTAAAGAAACATTGAGCAAGGTCTTTCTTGACTATGCCACAAGTCAAGAAGACCTTTCTTGCTACTATTTTCAACACAATCCCTTTGGCTCTGCACACATCATGCTAATCAAATGTGCCCTATAGTAGTCATGTGGTTATCTGCTGAAGGACCTTCAGCACCCCAAGATGCAAATGCCCCATGCGCTTGTGCCAAAGCTCCCCCACATCTCTAGTCTGTGCACTTACTACCTTGTTGCTCAAGGTTGTGCATGACTCCACCTACAACCTGTAAAGATTCTTCATCCTCACACCAATCTGCTTCATGGATCCAGAAGCTAAATGCATGAGGTAAGCCTTACCTCTGCTAAAAATGACATCGCAACCCTTTTCCTCTAGGGTAGCAACAGAAAGAAGGTTCTTCTTAAGACCTGGAACATAGAGGACATCCCTGAGATGGAAAGAACTACCACACTCCCTCTCAAAATTGATAGTACCTACTCCCCTAGTCAAGTGTTTGCCATCATCTCCTAGCTCAATGTGAAATTACATGTCCTCCTTAAGCTAGCTAAAATATTCCTTGTTCCCAGTCATGTGGGAGGATGCTCCAAAATCAATGTATCATACATTGTTGCCCACTGAGCTATCCATGCAAGCTATCAATAAGAAGTCTTTCTCAAACTGAGAGGAAAATGCATTTAGCTCAACTAATGTGGCTATATGGTCTTTATTGGACGCCTTCTTATGGTTAGGACACTTAGTGGCATAGTGCTCGAACTAGTGGCAATGGAAGCATTTGATCTTGCTCAAATATTTCTTCTTCTTCTCGCCCTTCTGACTAGCCTCGACTTTTCCTTGGCCTTTCTTGCCCTTGGCTTTGCTACCTTTTCATACCAAGGCAAAATTCTCCTCGTCCTTTGTCTTTGTTGAAACTTCAACTCTCATCCCCCTCTAGACTTCTTCTTGGACACAGTTTGACTATAACCTTTCCCAGTTAGGAAGATTCTCTCTACCACTGACTGCATCCTGGAAATCCTCCCAAGACTTATGAAGTCCTAGTGGCACAAGCCTCACAAGTTCTTTGTCTACTACAGTCTCACCCACTCCAACCAGCTCATCTCGACGCTGGGTGAACTTGGAAAGGTACATAATGATGGGCTCTCCTTTGCGCATCCAGAGATTTCTCAACTTGTCCTTCAAGGCTAGCTTCTTGGCATCATTGGATCCCTAATACAATGCTAAGACTGTTGACAACATCTTGCATGTTGTCTTCTTCTCATGGAGATGAGGCATAATATGGTCTTTGACCCCCTCGAGAATGATTCTCTTGGCCTTGGTATCATTCTTGTTATGTTGGATCAACTGTTGGGGATCTTGAGGCTCGATTTTGCACAAATTCTAGCACCCCATAATCTTCCAACACCACTGACATTTGCTCCTTCCATGAGCAAAAATTTGAAGCTCCCTCTAAATTGTGATCGGCCCTTAATCCTTGGAACAACATACTGCTTATCCAACAATTGCTTTTCAAAACTCTAGCACAAGCCTTCAAACTAAATCGCGCTCTTCACTAACTACACAATTTGGTGTTGGTCTTTGTGCGTAACTCCGCTCTGATACCATGTTAATTTTCTTGAAACCTTGCGCACTACTTGAATGAATTACTGAAAACAAGGCAATTGAAAACTGAAACCAAATATACTTTCACCAAGATACAGAATTTATTGACAATCAATAAGAAACGGAAAAAACACCAAAGCTAAAAACACATGCACACAAAATTGACATGCTTGTTTTACCAAAGAAACCCACAAGGAAAAACCTACTTTCTTTTGTAGTTGTATTTTATTGATTGTTCTTTGAGGAAATGGATCTATTACAATTCACATTACTACAACAGCCAGCTATTTGTCTCTGAGATAGCGATAGGCTTCTCCTCATTATTCTTAGCTCTTGATCTCGGCCTTGCTCTTGATCTTTGTAGAAGATAGTCTCGACCCGCCCTGAGAATCTGAGAAAGCGATAGGCTTCTCCTCATTATTCTTAGCTCTTGATCTCAGCCTTGCTCTTGAGCTTTGTAGAAGATAGTCTCGACCCGCCCTGAGAATCCTAATCCCTTGCTCCACAATCCTTGTGCACTTGAGCCCCCCTAAATCCTTGTGCACTTGGCCTCCTAAATCCTTGCGCACTTAGGCTCCTAAATCTATGCGCACTTGCTCCTCAATTACGTGCACTCCACAATAAAGAATGATCTCATGATCTTGTGCCTTCATCCTTCTCTGTATAGATAGAAATTGAAGCATGTAGGAGGCCTAGACGAATTTCAGTTCACACTAGTGTCACAAGTTTCCTTTGCTAGTTAACTGGAGCAAGTCCCAATTGCACTTGGACTAGCTCTTAGTTAACTAGCCTAAGTTCCTCCTTGATTTACTCTAGTTGTGACTGCGAGTTAACTGAGCACTCAACTCATTCTCTCTCCAACTAGAGCAAGTCCCAATTGTACTTGGACTAGCTCTTAGTTAACTAGCCTAAGTTCCTCCTTGATTTACTATAGTTGTGACTGCGAGTTAACTGAGCGCTCAACTCATTCTCTCTCCAATCAACACTGAAGTCTTAACTCATTCTAACTCAACTTGTCACTGCCACCTCATCATGTAGTCTAACTAAAGAAGACTTCAAATAACTGAAGCTCCAACACTACGCATGCAAACTTGACCATTCCACTAAATTGGAAATCAGCTCATCATAACTGAAGTCTATCTCATGAACCTGCATTCATGTAAGAGAAAGACACCCTATTTCATTTACCAAGTGGGAAGAACAACATAGTTGTCATTCACATTACGAGCTAGCAGCACAGATAAGAGGTGGACATGAGAAAAGACATCAAGCAAAGATAAAAGAAGGGGTGAGGACAAAATTATAAATATGTTAAAGAATTCAAGCATAGTACTTTAAAACATTACACGAAGTTTATAAAAGAAAACCTTCTATATAGTGCAACTATGCTGCAGGCATATTTGTTGTGGATAGAAAAGTAGTGCAGTTATTGTTCAGGTCCTACAAGGCACAGCTTTTGCTGCAAGTGCCTTTTCAATTCTGAAAGGTTGTAACAGACTGCCACCTAGTTATAACAATTGTTCATTTTTCCAATTTGAATAAGAGAGTTAACTTTCAGCTTAGTTTGAAATAACAGCAGTGCATTTCAAAAGAGCATAAATCTTCTTGGGAGATTTGGTCCTTCTCAGTAGCCTTGATGTTCATTGAATGTTGGTTATTATTCCTGCTTACTTTCTAAATGGGGTCCAATTTTGTGCAGGACTGGATTACTTTTTTAGTAGTTACTCCTAACACTGAAGATTTTGTCTTGAAAAGTGTTCCTTGACCCTAGTCATTTTTTTCGCCAAAAATTTAACATTAGACACGTGTGTATTTATCATAATGTTAATTAATAAATTAATTAACGTTATAATATAAAGAATTTACATTTAGAGATGTGTATAGCAATGTGATTAATGTTACATATAAATAATTAACATTAATTGATAAAAGTTACATATAAAGAATTAACTAATTAACGTTGCAACTTAATTAACATTATATACAAAGGATTAATCTTTTGACATATATCATGATTTTATGGCAGATTTACTGTGCATTTGCACAGATGGTGGCCAAGAATGCATTGAAAAGTCTATTACAAATCTCTCATTCTAGCAATTCCGTGTTTTATTAATCATAGCAGAAACCTTCCTTTGAGAAATGTCTTAGTCATTGGAATACGATTTTGTCCACTGTGGCATAGTTTTATGTTATCCTGACTTTACAGTTTCCAGATTTTGCTACTTCATATGTTTTCTGTTTTTCATACTCATCAAAGCTAAGAGGCAGTGCATAGACTATGGGCTTCTGTCTAGAGGTAGGTTGAGAACTTATGGAGAGAGTAATCCAGGTTCAAAATCAAGTGGACATGCTCCATGTTTTAAGTCTGGTGAAAAGTAGATGACACCAGGTGCATGTACTGGGCAATTTTGATGGAATAGAGACCTCTCAGTTGTGGCATCTAAGCAAAAAATAGTGATGTTCTGTAACAATGATAAGTAAAAGATGAGCTCCTTCCCTAGACAACAGGCCAATTTTTTAATATTGTAAAAGAAAAGGGAAATTAAGAAGCAGCCAATGAGAAGATGACCTGTCTCAGTAAACAACATAAGATGGCAATTATTTCGTCCAGGATTATCTTATTGATAACTGGGAATAAGAGTCCATTTGTTTCTTTGACGTAATATAGGATTATGCCCCACCTACATGTAAAACTCCTCTAGGAGTCTGTAGAACCTGCAGGCAAGCTGCAATTCCTGTCCAAATGAGGCAGGGAAACAACTCCCTAAACAAGCACCTAGGTAAAATATCTTAAGGGAAATTTGGAAAATTCTGTCAAGGAAAACTATGACCAGCAAAGACAAACTAATTCTGGGGGATAGTTGGAGGAATCAATTCTGGAATGAAAGTAACGCTAAATCTCTCATTGTTGAGACAATGAAAGGAAAGAAAAGAAGGGAGCAAGAGTGAACTTCTTATAAAGACATAGAAAATGGTTGAGTGAATGGCCTCTAAAATGTTGGAAAATAGATTAGGGCAGCATTCAATTTACTTTTCCTTACATAACATTTACTTGTGATATTATGCTCTTCTTGTTCTTAATTATGCTTATGTTCTTATCATCAAGTAAATGCCAAAACCATGAAGATCATAACCATACAAAGATGAACACAAGATATAGGCTCCAAGCCAACGCAAAACCCCTCCAAGGGGAAAACCCAGAAAGAACTTTTCTTCTTATATAATCAACTTCAAAGGAGACATCCAAGACCAAACCGTAGACCCAAGACTTCCATCAAGAACCAAGCCAGGCACAAACAAGATCTCCTTCTAAGAGCAGTGCAGCAAATCTTCCTCAAAGAAAGGCTTTTCTAGCCTCTCGATTACTTCTGCAATCCTCAGCCCTGAGATATGCCTAGAAACCCTAGGTTCCTCGCACGTGTGCCCTGAAATAGGCAGTTTTCAAATATCCGAACCTTTTGGAGACTCCTACCCTCCTTCGCTAGCCTTTTCCTTGCTTTTCTAAGACTTTCGCTCTCCTCTCTTATTGCCAATCGATTCCAAGATGTGAATGCATGATGTGTGTTGAAGTCGAAGTTCCTTCTTTATATAGCCTTCCAAGTGGCTCTTTAAGCCCACTCTAAGCCGATTTTAGTTGGCTGGCCGACTTGTTCTTGGGAGCCCTCTACACACTTCCAAATACAAAAATAAATTTTCTTTTTCTTGATAAAGTGCCCACAAGGGTCTTTTACAATATGACAAGGACTCTTGACTCATGACAAACCCTAGAGCATTTAATGGATGCTTGACCTAGTGACAAATAAGTTGAGCATGAAACCCACGCTTTACAAATAATTTTTCTTTTGTTCTTTACATCATTTTTTTTCTTCTTTTAATAGATACATAAGAATTACATTATGTCAAGAGTTGAATGACAATTATGAAGACTGAAACTAGTTACATTCGTCAACGCTCCCTCTTAACTAGGGAGGTATTCGTAATTATCCAACCAATATAAGGATAGCACTCCCTTTGAAAAGTTCTCATTAGAAAAGTCGGATTGATAAGCCAACTGTAAGAATCAACATTATGATCAACCAACATTGTCTTTAAGGCCTAACTAGACAAGCTCTACTTCATTCAAGAGCATTATGTTGGGAGGCTTTACATGTGATACCTCACTACCTCTACAACGCACAAACCCCATTCAAATGTCCACAAAGTATGTCCTTTTAGGTCTATACTTACCTTGGATTCTTGGCCCTGAATCCTCAAAGAATATCGATCCTCTTTGCCCAATCTTATCTTGGGTACCTATCACATCCTCAAAGATTGTCGATCCCTTTCCTTTCTTGGATGTACTATCCTCGAGGAAGCCACGGATGCTTATCCAATCCTCTGCCATTCTCTCTCCAAGGCCTTCACTTAGCCTTACAGTTGTTAGTCCTGGTCAAGTGCTTAACACATGAAGCAAATAATGCACATGTGATGTCCAACATCACTCCCTCTCAACCAGAGAGGATATCCCTATTCTCCTTTTAACTTGAAAATATATCCTTGCTCCTATTCAAGGAGACTCCTTCATTCCCTCTCAAATCTAAAGGAATTCCTAACTTCCTTTCTAATTGGGAAATCATATCCACAAGCTTTCTAGCTTGTCTTCTTAAGAGTATCAGTTGCCAGTTCTTCATAGTTGCTTGGCTCCTTCTTTTCTCTGCATCTCATTGTATCAAGCATGCTTCCTTTTAAGGTATCATGGAGCCATCTTCTTCAATCTTGTGACAAGTTCCAGGTCATTAATCTTGCACATCACTTTCAACTTGTCAATTTTAATGGAGGCATTTATTTTGAACCTTCCCAAGTTTCCAGCTAATCATAGCTTCCTCAACAGAGTGATCTCCTTTGAACTTCAGGATATCTTCTCGCATTGCTACTTTTCATTCCCAAGATGAGCGCATCTTGATTTCACAGTTGCCATTCTTCATACATTCCATCCATACATTTGAACTTGCCTCAATTGTCATCTTGCAACATTCTTCCAAGTAGCAACACAATATGTTAACTAGATAACCGACAATAAATATTAACATCAGCTTACCTCATTGAGACAACTTTCCCATCATCAACATCCTCAAGGTCCATCTCCACTCGAATCTTCATTCTTGCATCAAAGTGCCCAAGGATCAAACTTGATTACCAAGTTACCATTTGCTTTCGGAGATTGTACTAGATGTTGATCATTAATAAGTATATTGTAGTGAGAAAGTCTTAGCAATTTATCCATTCTAGAGTAAGTCAAATTTATCTTCTTAGGCATCATATAACCAAATGAAACATTCACTATGCATATGACCAACCTTTCTTATAGGACTATATGAATCCTACCCAAAGGTTACTTTAAACATGCATTCTTAATCTAACACAACCATCTAGCTATATGTATTTCACAGTGAGCTTGCAACTGGACCAAAATGCATTCCTTCATCCCTTAAAGAGTATTGTTTCCATACAATATGGAATATATACTAGTCTTGTCATAATGTTTCTTCCAAGAGCCTTCCAAGATGACAACTCTTTTGAGATCATGATGATCCACCTTAGCAAAATGACTTCCTCTATCATAATGTTAGAAAATGTATGGATGAACATTTATGCAAAATGGTCCCCAAGCTTTACATTCTTAAAAGACTAGATGATTTCTTCCAAGCAATTTAAACAAGTAGAATTTAAATATGCTACTATCACATGCTTTTATTTATGATGCTATATCATATCAAGATTCTACTAGAAAATACCATGACACATGCTTACTTCTTTGATTATTAGTTCCTTCAGGGTCCTTACAGTTCCCTCTTTCCATCATGCTCGTTATTAACAAGTCTAAGGGCTGCATTACTTAGCCATCCTACTTATTTTGCTCCCTTCATTATTTACTTGCAATATTGGCTAAGTACAACCAAGCAAAATATACAAATACAGGGGCATGATAACAATCTAGAATTTCCATGGTTTTCTTTAGAGGGTACACTCCTAGGATTCTTAGACACAAACCCTAAATTCCTTTGATATTTCTCATAGAAACATCAACCCTAGGGTTTTTGATGTCATATCCTAGACTTCATCCAATTCCACCCTTGTTGGGGTTTACCGTGTCTTAGATTCCTTTTGCAAACCCTAGATGTCAAATGCTAGGGTCTCTATGAGGGAACAAACAAATTAGGGTTAGGGTTTTAGACATATCTAGTGTTTACAATCCCTAGAAACCAAAAATCTTTAACAAGGTAAAGCCTCCAAACCCTAGATTATTTCACCATTCAAAACATGCAGCAAAGCCCTAATGCATTCCAAACCCTTATCCATAAAACTTACAAATGATCATACAATATTTTCCTGTAGCCTTACCTCATCCTTTCTGGCAAAGAGACTGCTACCCAAGGATATCGTCTTGATCTCATAGTTGAAGTTGTACTTCCTTTAAAACTGCCTTCAAAAGAGACTGCTACCTAAGGATATCATCTCGATCTCATAGTTGAAGTTGTACTTCCTTTAAAACTGCCTTCAAAAGAAGCTTCCAAAAATGTCAAGATAAGATGCTCTAGATGACTAATTGTTGCTCCTCTTGAATTCAGGTGTAGGGTTTGTTGTAGATGCTAGATCCTCAAACCAAACTCCTACTACAACTCCTTGATTTAAGCAGACCTTGAACTTCTCTTATTTTGATGTCTTCAGCAATAGGTTTGATACAAATATCGATACTACTGAAGCCTTTCTTAAAGCTTCGGCCCTACAACTGGGGCTTCTTACAATCACCATGAGAAAATGACTTTCCAACCATCAGTTTAGGTCCCACTACAAGGTGTCTTCTCTTGTTGTCTAGAATTGTTGTTATTAATCCACAACAATTGTATTTTTAAGTCTCATTCTTCCTAGTGCATATGCACAGGACCTTTAGCCTAGAATGCAAATCTGGATTCATTGGAATTCAGCCTAATCCTTAAGCCTATTCTCTTTATAGGCCTTCTTTCTTCCTCCAATCCGCACTTAATTGGATTCAAATGACCCTTTTATAGCTTTGACTCGGCGCTTTGGATTTGTGGCTAATGTTGCCAAGTTCTGAATTGATCTAGAGCAAGAATAGTGATGAAAACAGGCTTGTTCTAAGCCTTCACTTACCCTGAAAACTCGGTATTTGTATGGTTACTTTGTCTTGTGGTTAGGGCTTTGATAACCAAGGAATAGACCTGAAAAACCCCTTAAAGAATTGCGGCCTTTTTCTCTTCATTAAGGAGACTTCTTTACTTGGTTAATGGTCCTGGTATGAACTCATCTAAGGCCTTTTGGCCCCTCCAATCAATTCACTACAAGACCCTCAATCCTGCTGCAATCTTCACACAAATGTGACCAGATATTGCCATCAAATATTATAAAGAAAGCCCAGAAATACTTCCCAAACCATTTGTCCTTTCTTGGTCTTGTACTGAAACAATTTGGCTTTGTAGACAGTGCATTCTTTTTTACCTTTCCAAGCAAGGCAAAACCCTTCTAGTGATCTTCCAGCTGTCTATATTCTTATCCTTAGCTCTGAAACCATGTTGGAAAATAGATTAGGGCAGCATTTAATTTACCTTTCCTTACATGACATTTACTTATGAATCATGATATTATGTTCTTCTTGTTCTTAATTATGTTTATGTTCTTATCATCAAATAAATGCCAAAACCATGAAGATCACAACCATACAAATGAACACAAGCTATAGGCTCCAAGCCAGCGCAAAACTCCTACAAAGAGAAAACCCAAAAAGAACTTTTCTTCTTATAGAATCAACTTCAAAGGAAACTTCCAAAGACCAAACCCTAGACCCAAGACTTACATCAAGAACCAAGCCAGCCACCAACAAGATTTCCTTCTAAGAGCAGCGAAGCAAATCTTCCTCAAAGCAAGGCTTTTCTAGCCTCTCGGTTACTTCGGCAATCCTCAACCTGGAGATATGCCCAAAAACCCTAGGTTTCTCGCAAGTGTGAACTAAAATACGCAATTTTTAGATATACAAACCTTTTGGAGACTCCTTCCCTCCTTCGCTAGCCTTTTCCTTGCTTTTCTAAGACTTTCACTCTCCTCTCTTATTGTAGATCGATTCCAAGATGTGGATGCATGATGTGTGTCCAAGGAAGTTGAAGTTCCTTCTTCTATAGCCTTCCAAGTGGCTTTTTGAGCCCACTCTAAGCCAACTTTAGCTGGCTGGCCGACTTGTTTTTGGGATCCCTCTAGACACTTCCAAATACAAAAAATACATTTTCTTTTTTTTGATACAAGTGCCCGCAAGGGTCTTTTACAATATGACAAGGACTCTTGACTGATGCAAAACCCCAGGAGCAATCAATGGATGCTTGACCTAGTGACAAGTAACTTGAGCATGAAACCCATGCTTTACAAATAATTTCTCTTTTGTTCTTTACATCATTTTCATTCTTCTTTTAATAGATACATAAGAATTACATCATGTCAAGATGTCAAATGAAAATTATGAAAACTGAAACTAGTTACATTCTTCAACATAAAACAGCAGATCCCTAATCCTCGTCACCCCCAAATTTCAAATTACTTTATCCAGAATTAAAAGAGAGAATAAATCTCCTTTTCAATGGGGGAGTTGCATCCTTCAGAGAAACAGAAAAAGCTGGCTTTCAAAAACAATTTGGCTGCGTCAGTAACCACACTGGAAAGTCTTACAAACTTATCTTTGCTAGGAATCAGGAAGGTATGATTGATATAGAAGTCCAACTTTGTGGATCAGCATCCTGAGAAGGAAACATGGAGCAAAAATTTCAAGGCCCATTGTTCTGCAGGATGAAGTAATTGAAATCCTTGTTTCTTTTGAGGATATCAGTCAGGGACAAGTAAATGGATCTAGAATACGTAAGGACGCAGGCTGGTTGAAGAAGGGAGAGACCTAAACAATGGCAGCAAATGAAGAATGAGACAAATCCGAAGGCTATCCCTGGTGGAACTTGAGGAGACGAGTCATTAGCAAGGAAACACCGCATATACACATAAAGATATGTGTTAGAGTGAGCTTGTGCAAGCAACTGGCTTCAAGTTTATTCAAGTGCAGTTCTCATTATCTTTAAAAACAGCCCAAAACCATGACATGAACAGACTTAATGACAGCAGTTTAGTCACTCTATCTTTAAGCTGAGAGGAAACTCAACATGCTTTGAACAGGCATATCACTGAGAATGACAGGTTACAAAGCTAAAAGTTCCAAGGAGAATAGATATGCAGGAGAAGTAATCCGAATTCCTGTTTTCTTTCCAGATATAAGTTTAAGCCTTGAGGAAATGTAAGTGGCATTTAGAATAAAGAAGCACACAGTAATTAAAGAAAGGAGAGATCTAAATAAGGGTAGCAAGTGGAGAAGGCAAATCTGAAGGTTAGCCCTACTGAATATCAAGGAGAAGAGTCATCAGCAAGGAAGCACCACATATACATACGAATATGCATGTGAGTGAGTATGATCCCAGCAGCTTCAAGTTCATTCAAGCACCATGGTTATTGTATTCAGCAAACGACTGAAACCAATACACAAACAGGAATAGTGGTGGCAGTTTAGTCACCCTCACTTTGGGCTGTGTGGGAACTCTACATGCTTTGCAAAGGCATTTCACAGAGATCAGAAGTAGTAACAGCATTAAAAGTTCCAAGGCAGATTGCTCTACAGGAAGAAGCAATCCAACTACTTCCTTTCAGGAAGTAAGTCTGAGACATGTAAACAGTATTTCAAATAAGGAAGTGAACAAGCTGTTTAAAGAAGGGAGAGACTGAAGGGGAGAAAGCAGAAAAGCAAACAAATCCAAAAGAATATCCCTAGTGGTTCATGAAGAGATGAATCATCAACAAAGCACCAAACAAGCATGGATATATGCATGCAGCACAGTAGCAAGATTTGGCCGTATTGACCTTTGCTGTATGGAAATTAAGCAATAGAATATAATTTGGTGAATTCTCCATAAAGTATGAATATGATACGGTCAACTTCTTTTGATTGTCTTTGACAATATACCTCATGTATTTGATATCAAAGACTCAAACCCAAAAATCAAACAGCCCAGAAACCTCAAAAAATTTAAAAGATAAATTATGTGTGTGTGTGTGTAAAAGACATATATAGAAATAAACTAATCTCAAAGATTTCAAGAACTGAATTATTTTTTGAATTTTCTGATTTATTAGGCATTCTTGATACTGAAATTCTTCTAAAATTTGGAACAAATTGCAAACTTTTGTATGAATGAGATGTATACTTCAATATTGGAACCATAGTTTTTTCCATATTGAAACATGTGTTCAGAATCCAGACCTTGCTACAATGCCTATGCGTTCATGAGTACGTGTGCGCATGTAAGTAGGCTTCAATTTTATTCAAGTGCAGTCCATATTGTATTCAACAGCAGACTGGAACCAAGACACAACAGAGTTAGCGGTAGCACTTTAGTTAGTCTCGAATCTCACGTTGGGCTGGGAGGAAAATCACATGCTCTGCACAGGTGTATCACTGAGACTAGCAGCAGTCACATCAGTGAAATGAGTCATTCAAGGAATTCATTTGAAAATGATGCAGTCTATTTATAGGGTAAACAAGGAGGAGAAAGGAAAGCACTTCCTCTCCTAATTAAATTCCTCTCCTAATTAAATAGTCAAACCCTCATCAGGTATTTCCACTCCAGTTGGCAGGTCGGGGTAAGAGTAGATGGCATTAAACTTCACAATCGATGATGCCAGAAGTGCAAGCAAGATAAAGAAGCCAGTACATATGGTGGACAGAGCATAAAAGCATCTGCACTTTTTGACTGTGTTCCTGTCAATGATGGAAATGACTTTACCCACCATGGATTGCAAGACGTAGAATACAATGCAGAAGGCACCACTTAAACATGCTATTGGGATCAAAGACAAGTTAGCAGGGTTGACAAAAGGCACCAGGTTGGAACTGAGAAGCATACTGACAAGTTAGCAGGGATGACAAAAAGGACCAGGTTGGAACTGAGAAGCATACTGACGAAGTGTGGCAAGATTAAGAATAGCATCCAAAAGCTATAAGGGTGCCTCTCCACCAAGAAATACATGACATTGACATAAGGCATACACGAGGATAGGAAGTCAGACTCCCATTTTCTAGCTTTTTGCATAAAGGAAAATTTGTGTGAGCCCAAGCTCATAACAAACTCGTGTAAGATGTGATGCAACTGGTTTCAAGGATGGTAAAACAGTTTGAAAGAATAGTGTCACTGTATTTTGGAGGAGGACATCCAATCAGTTTATGTGTTTTCATACAAAACATTAAAAACTGTATTTCCAAGGAAGACATGCAATCATTCTATGGATTTTCTTACAAAATATTTAGAAACATTCACTTTAACCACTAGGAAGCAGCCCACATTCATTTGTTCTATCAAGATAAAGAGAGAAAAAAAAAGCAATAAAACATTTAAGAAAAAATGTAAGCATACTAATGAATCAAATGATCAAAATGTCCACCTTTACTTTTCAAATGTAAACAAAGGAATAAGGATAATGCAAAATGTGAAATTTTGTTTTTGGCATTTGCAGGTATGCTTCAGCCTTCCCCTTAGAAAGACAGCTTAGCTTACTTTCATATGCCAAAAATCATCCTACATCACACATTAGTCCCAATTCCCAATCAAATAAAAACCAAGAAAAATCAAGTGCCCCTTTAGAGCACTCGCATGGCTTTATTCATATGAAAAAACAAGGGTGAAATTTGCAATCTTCTTATAACCCAATTTTGTGTCACACAATCAAAATTTAAAAACATCAGAACATTATAGGCACTTTATTCTATCAATTCAAATCAAGGTACAAATGCAAGAAATCCTCCATACAATAATAGGAAATCTAAAATATTGAATACCATGGTTTTTGGCATAGAGGGAGTCACAGGTATCAGCTGCCTGGACTGTTTCAGAGCCAATACCTCCATCCTTTGAACCTCAATCGATAGCTGCAGTACAACAAAAGAGTAAAATATCTCTTTCGACTAGCAGAGGTTATACAATACAGCTTATGGGTCAAAGTAACAGAAATAAAGCTATCCGTACCTGAGGTGTACGAGGTCGTGGAGGGTTTTGCACCAATGCCTCGGCCATATTAAGTCCACTTGTAGAAGCAAGACCATGACCTTTGGATGAAACTAAGCTTCCCGGAGCAATTTGTTGAATTGCTGTAGACGGACCATTTCCCAGTGACACAAACCCATTTGGAACCGGTGCATCTGCTAAAGCAGATTTCCATCCATCAACTCCAATAGAAGAAACCCCACTTACTGGTGTGCCTGGCCTTCCAACGGGCCCTTGTCCTTGCCAAATTGGGGCTGAACTTGACTTAATCCCAGCAACATTTGCCGGGTTTGATTGAATAATACCCTGCCTCTCTTCAGCTCCAAGATAGGGAAAATCTTTTTCAAAGGCAGCTTTCTGCATATTACTTACAATACCACCCTTTGCAAGAGGAGCAGCCATAACAGTTCGCATCTCATTTCCAAATTTCTTTTCTCCATTCTCTAAATTATTATTTGATATCGCAGATCGGGAGCGCCTTAGAGTTGAATCACTTTCAAACCTACCAGCAGGTCCTGAATTAGACCATCTTTTTGCGGTATCAGATAGCTCACGGGTATTGCTTCTATCATTTCCATTCACTCCTCCCAAAAACCTTTCTCTGTCATGTGCCTCCCATTCTCGACCCCATTCCCAATCTTTCTCACGTTCTGAAGAACTGCGACGAAAACTAGCATAACCACGTGAATGTCCAACAGGATCTCGGTCAGTATTTGTCCGATCACTACCCCCGCTGTTAGTATTCAGGCTTCTTCGCGAGGACAAAAATGGTCTCTCCGATGACCCTGAATAACGGGGTGAGCAGTAGTCACCACGAGTGGCTCCAGATGATTGTAATTGAAGAGGTCTGTGTCTAGATGCAAATGGAGCATCCGAATTGTCTATATTTCACCATAGAAACAAAGAATATTCTTAATTGATATGACATACAAACACAATTTAAACAACAGCACAAATTTACATATTACACAACCAATAGACAGGATTCCGTAAATCTTCAAAGGACTCTTTCTGGAACATGTAGTCAAGTTCAATTTAACAAGTCGCAGGCTTCAAATAAGTGATTTTCATTCACTGGTTTCAATATAATTATTAACAAGAAAAATTAAAACCCCTAAAAAAGAAATAAGACAGTATTTAGAAAGTGAAAACCTACAGGAGGCCAGACTCAGCACACTAGGAGATTTCCAGTACAAGTAAGAAACTCAAACATATACTCTTTTAAATAAAAAATTTATAGGCTGGCATAAGAAGAAAATAATTGCCAATTATAGATACATCTTAACTTAATAGACTGCGGCAAGGGCCACTTTGCCCCAGCTGATACATTACGGTAAAATAAAAAATGATTATGTTGTGATGGTTTTGATAGGTCCTACCAAATTCTTTTACCGGGTTATGAGCTTTAGTTCACTCTAGTAAAACTAAGTATGAGTTGTCTTAACAAACGATTTTAACAGTTCCCAAGAAAGGAAATGTTGTTCAAACATGTTGCTATTAATTTAAACCTAATTTGTGTAGAAATGAAAACTGGCACTCCATCTAACTTAAAATCTAAAGCCAGACCTGATGGTGTAGCAGAAAAAATATGATGACCACTGCTTGCACTCCCGCCACTAGTTCCTTTAAGCCATTCTGGAACCAGAGAAGGCTCACTTCTATCCATACCTGCTATAGACCATGATAAACTGCTTTGTTCTGTCCCTACTTAGTACTTTTAATTTGAATCAGACCAAAAGTCAGTGCCGTGCCCTCGTTTCTAAAAGTAGATGCAAATAAATTTCCTGTAGTCTCACAATGCACAATATTGCAAAGCAAATCCAGTCCACCGTAAGAAATGATCTCCCTGTCCCTTAATTTCAAATCATGTAGCTATTGAACACTTCTCATTTGAATCAGACGGAAACTTGGTACAGCGACAACACTCGTGTTTCTAAAAGCATATGCAAATAAAATTTCTCTGTAAGCACATCACACAACATTGTAAAGCTAATCCAGTCCACTATAATTTCCTGATCCCTCAAATTACAATAAACAAATTCACTCCGTTTCCGGGAATAGCCAAACCCAAGTCTCAACTCACAACCTCAAAACTACGAGCCTCCTAGGTCTATAAAGTAAAGACTTTAAACAGTTAACTCCAAAGCAAAGTCCCTGATGCCTTCCCATGCGAAAAAAAAATCTGGGGTACTTTTTCCTCAAATCTGCAATTTCGCTTTATAAACCCATTGCCATAAAAGATAATAGTCAGCAACCCCCGAGGTTCCTGAGATATCCGTGTACATTCATTAACCTAACCTCTGACTGAATTAGGATTGGACAATTACCTTAGTGGCAACATTGATAGCAATAAACTACACTGCATCATTCAATCAAATTTTCTGAAATGGACTCAGGTTCGAGGCGCCGGAACTAGCGCATTCTAAAAGAAACCTAGACGAACTGTCCTGCGAAGACACGGTCCTGACTTCTGCAAATAAAAGGCCCCAAGGGCTCAACCGAAAAAAAAGGCAGTGCGAGAAATAAAAAGAAACGGAACCTGCAGTGCCCTGTGTTGGAAGAAATATGTAACTGTCAAGAACCTGTCATTCTTCAACAATCCAGAATATTAAACCCTAGGACTCTTGCCGAAAAGAGTATCAAACTCGGCTCAGCACGTTCCGTCACAGCCCTGTCTCACAATTCCGCCCAGCGACATTGGAGTCTGACCATCAAGATTATATGAAACTGAACTGTTCCATTCGCCTTACCCTGCAAAATAATCTCCCCCCAACCCTAGGAATTCCCAGTCCACTTCACGAGAACAACCACACCAGCCCTCTCTCCTATCGCTGGAACACACCATTCGCCCCGCAGAAACCCCGGCCACCGAATAATAGCGTGCGAGTAAACCCCGCAGCACTTTCTATTCGCGGCGAACAGAAATCTCGGACGCACTCACAGAGATCTTCGCTTGCGAGAATTCTCAGGCGGCTACTTCTTCCCTCTGCTTCTCCGATGCTGGACCATGAACAGAAACTTCAACCGGAGATAATAGACAAAAGAGCGATAAGAGGGTTTTCGGCCTCCGCATGTGACCGTGAATCATGTGACCCAGTTCCCGCATGCCCTACGTCCGGGTTATAGACCCCTCATCCATCCTCTACATAACAAGAATCGCACGGTCATTGAAGTTCCAAGTGTCGCGGGTGCATCGCTTTTGCCATTATGCATGCACGGAGATTTCTTACCATTTTTTTATTTTCTTAATCTATTTCTTCAAAGACATTTATAACGTGGAAATAATTGCAAGTAATGCCTATGCACCATTTTGATACTCCTTCCTTGACCTTCTAAAATTTCACAACCTTTACCATCACCATCTCATGGTCCACACATCTGCCAAACATGTAAGGAGTCCAAGAGGTATACTAGATTTTTCGAGAGAAAAGGAGTAAGTAGGTTGAAAATGTGTAGGAAAAAACACTGAAAAGAGGATTCACACAATTCAAAGAAAGATATTGATGGGAAAACCTAACCATGTTCACCATCTCATGGTCCACACATATGCCAAACACGTAGGGGGAGTCACAGTGGTATGAGAGAATATTCCATGAAAATATAGTAGGTTGAGTACCCTTAACAACGAATTGTCTCCGTTTTGGGAAAACTATAATAAATAATGTCCTTACTACATAAAATATTTGTATTGATGTGTTTAAGCTATGAAAAACTTAATGATAAGGTGCTTATGATTCAAAATATTCTTCTTGTGTTCACTTTATCCTTTTAAAAGTATAATTGGAATTTTTATCCTCGTCATCATGGTAATAATTATCTTTGGCTTTCCTTATTTTCTAAAATTTATCAATTTAATATTTGTTTCGATCCTTTTATTTAAAAGCTTTATGTGACCCATATTTGATCTTTTACATTATAGTAATCCACTATAAGATTTTGAGTGATGTGTCATCAATATAATTTTTAAAATTGAATTTTTTAATGCCCTTTTAAATTGGCTCTTTTATTGTTGAGTTCGTAAAAAGTGGACAGCTAATATAATTCTCATCATATTCGATTTCTATCCTCATTGAAAATTGCTATTGATATTTATGCGAGGAAAATTCAAAATTTTCGAATCTAGGAAAAATGCTCAATCACCTAAGTCAACATAAAATGTTATTATTGTTGTATTTGCAAAACTCGTGGAGAAATTGGATGACAATGTCCTTGGTATTCAAAATTTGGGTGGAATTGTGAGTCACTATGGTTTCCATTGTTCTTTTTAGAATTTATCGTTTTGTTTCTGCGATTTTATTTAGAAGTTTAATTAACTAATATGTATGCAATCGTCATGAACATATTTGTTCTTGACATTTTGATGACACATTATAAGATTTGGAGGGATTAAAATGAATTTTTGATTAAGGGTTTTTTAAAATAGCTTTTTTATTTAAGTAAAGTTTTTTTGCTAGAAATTATATAAGAGAAATTTTTGACCGACGCATTTCAAACTAACAAGTGTGGTTCATCATCACTATCACTATCAGATGATGATTTATTCTCTAGTGTAGTTTACATGTTTGGTGAAAATGGGTAGCTATTATAGTCTCACTAAGGTTTAATCATTATTAATGACATGTTAATGCTTGTAGATGTGTGCTAGCACATGCAATAACAGTTCAAACCAATGTAAATTTTGGGCAACTTTGCAATAATAGATATTTCTCACTTACGATTGCTTAGTTAAAGAGTGACCAAATTGAATTTGTTCTAATGGATCCCCCATAATGTTACATTTAGGTGTGTTAGCCCAAACCATGATAAGTGGAAGCTTGCTAAAAAACAATGGCTCTCTTGGGTTGGTGGTCATTTATATGGACCTTTATGTGTCATCGATTACAACATAAATTACATCCAAGTTAGTATCCATAATTAACATTATCGCATCAATTGATCTAGATTGGATCATCATATAATTTGTCATCTACCTTGGTACTTTTTAGGTCAAAAAATTAGAGGAATTGGTTTGTAGGGTTCATTTTAGTGGTAGGTCCCATTTTGGAAAATTGGGGTCCATGGTCATTTTAAGGCATTAAACAACATTTCTAACAGTCAAAGTTTCTGAGATTAGCTCATACCCCCTTGGAATTGGTCCACGTTCAGAGCCCTTTCCAACAATGCAAAAAAATACCTCAATCGAAGCTCATTCAAAAGTTATGTCTCCCACATGTTTACCACCATGGTACAAGTGGATGTCACCTCAACCCCCATTACTCGAATAAGTGGGTCTAGCCACATGTAGACTTTCAATAATTTTCTAAAAGTTCCAAAACCTTATCACTAATTGAGGGTTGAGGAAGTCAAAACCTTAACTATATATGGTTTTCAAGCTTTGTTATCCCGTGTTGCTAGGAGGAAAAGCGGTTTCATTCTTTAGCAATGTGCTTGCTCCATAGTGAAGAAAAACACATATAAGAGTGGTATTTTGAGAGCATTTTGAATGAGGATTCTGTAGCAGCCTTTTAGAACACAGTGTCAAAAGGTAACTCCATAATGAGTTCCCATTCCTTTGTGTGTGCATTTTTATAACTAGAGCAAAGAGAGAAGAAGATAGGCCTCCCCTTTTATCTGGGTTTGCTCCCAAATTAGGTTTCTAGGATAAATCTTTTGTTCATCTATGTGGATGGTGTGTGCATGTTCCTAATCTTTCCATTTCTTATTTTAATCATTTCATACATTCAAGCAAAGCTGGCAATTAACCGATATGGGATTTAAAGAAAAATAATTTGCATAGTCTAAGATTTCATAATATTATAATAACTATTGTGATGAATTATTCCAGTGGAATATCCGTTGTTGTTTAGAGATCATAATAGTATTAGAGTAGGTTTCTTTGGAGTATTTGTGGGAAGTTGCAGGGTCAAGGAATTGGCTTAAGAAAAAATTCATGGAACCTTAGCCATGGCAAACGAACCTATTCAAAAAAACTCTCATGTTCAAGCAGAAGAGAGATTGATGAGGTTGGAAGAGTAAATCATTGATATCTCTCGCAATATCACAGTAAAGTAAGCTTAGATTGTTTGAGGAGGTTGGAGACTCTAACTTACATATCAATTCAAAAGGGAAATAAAAAGATAATGAGGACCCATAAAAGGAGTCAAAGAAAGAGCTCGAGAAAGATCAACTAAGTTCTAATGTCGTCACCCCTTCATAGTCCTTACTTCAAGTGGAAGTGAAAGTGGATATCAAGTCATACCAAGGTGAGATCGATGTAGCAAAGTTGAATCATTGGTTGCAATAATTAGAGGTTTATTTTAGTGTCTAACATATCGAATATTATGTTTGCCAAACTAAAATTTGAGAGACGTGCATTAACCTGGTGGAAAAGTCACAGAAAGACACTTAGGCTAGAGAGAAATATGTTGATAACTAAGTGGGAGTATTTCAAAATCCTCATTTGGCCCTTATTTTACCCTATCGGGTATGTAAAGGACCAATGGGTTCATTGGTATTACTTCAGGTGAAGGCAAGGGTGGAGTTTGCCAGAGTACACTATCAAATTTAGGAAGATGGCTATCATGCTAAGTATTTCTACCAAAAACCCATATGTAGTTCCTCAAGTATTTGGGGAGTCTACACAATCATTTGTGAAAGTGAGTGATTCTCTTCAAGACTAGGGTAGTTGATGAGGCATGTGTACAAGCATGGTATTAGGAAAATATAGGCCACAGAAAAAGACAACTAAGTGGTTCCAATCAAAAAGAGCACTAGGATGCTTCCAAGGAAGGAAAGAAGAAGTGGAAAGGGAAAGTTTACAAGATGACAATCACTACACATTGATGCAACTATCCAAGTAACCATTGTAACCATTATAATATCCATGGTCACAAAAAAAAAAAATTTGGAAACTGCATGCAAAGTTGAACCCTAAGAACCATAAGAAGGATGCCAAGATGAATAATCTTCTACCCATAGATTCAAGTGGTCAAGTAGAGAGTAGCTCAGATGTGGATGAGAAGATTACCTACACTTTGTTGTACAAGGAGATGAATTTGAGCATCCTTCACTACAAGGAAGAGAAGGAGATGATAAAACCCTTCCATATCAATATCTAGGTCAAGAAGACTAAGGTAGATGCTCTATTCAATTCAAGTTCGCATATCAATCTCATAGCATTCGATCTAGTTAGTAAGCTTGGGTTGGAGGTTCATGATCATCCAACCCCATGTCAACTGGGATAGGTGAAAAAGGATGCAAAAATCAAGGTCATGAAAATATTACAACATCAAATTTGTTGTAATTACAAAGTTCATTAATGAAGTGGAATTAGACATAGTACCCTTTGACATGTGTGGTGTAGTGTTTAGAAGCCTCTAATGAGGGATGCAACCTTCATGTGAAGACCAAACTAGTATGAGCAAGGATGGGAAGTCTTGCAGCATCAATGCACATAAAGGTAAATCGAGGATCTCACTAGTAAGTGTAAACCAATTTGAAAGTTGATCAGTTGTAATAAGAAATATGTGTTGCTTTTCTTAAGGGAGAATTAGCTAGGTGATAAAATAATAAGGACAAAGGCATCTTTGGATGGATGTACTAAAGAGAAAAGAAAATAGTTGCAAGAGTTTGCACATGCATACAAAGGAGTGTTCCAAGAGTGTCATGCCCCTACCCAATCCTATTATCCTACAATGTGATAATAACCTACCAGCTAAAGGATTGTTCTCTGTGCTTGATTCGGATAAGTATTATTAGTATACGTATGAGGTATGTGTATGCTAGCTACATACCCACACCAAGCACGAATATGCTAGTAACCTTTAACAGCCTGGCGAAAATTTAATGTAATAAAAGTTAATAGTGGAAAAACAAGGCCACAGTTAAGGGACATTTATTCCAAGCTGAATGTTGGGCAAAGATATCATAGTGGGCATCACTGGATGTGTTTATGGCTAAAGGAAATTGGAAAAGGCAAAGGCATTAAATGGCAAAAAGGCATTTTTGGCACATTTATTTATGAAAATAAAGGAAAATATGAGAAAATTAAGGTGAAAGGTCACATGTTGTATGTGAGGAGGAAAATGAAGGAAAATAATGGAAAACTAAGAAAATAGAGGCCTAATTGATAAAAAGGCTTTTGAGGATTAGTTTGTAACCTTTTTGTCAATTCAGTTTTGGAGTTCTCTCATTTTTTTCTCTCTCACACTCACTCTTGGACACTTAGAGTTTTCTTAGAGCACTCTAGCTTTGGAGCAAGGAAGGAAAATCAAGCAAAAGGGAAGGAAGGAAAGCAAAAGGGAAGCAAGGAAGAGCAGGATCACGAGCTTCAGCATGAATATGTGCAAGTAACATATTGCACATGTAATTTCCTAGCTAGTTTTGACATGCATGGCTTTTCATGTTGGTGTATGGTTCTCTTGTTGTTAGTGGCATGGTTTTGTGGGGTTATGACAGTGTTTTCAGCTTAGCCTTACCTTTTTCTGGATGTCATGGTGTGTTTGGATGTTGATATCGGTTTTGAGCTTTGGAGTTACTAGATGGATTTCGGAATCCGGGGCAGAGGTGGTCTCAAGGTTCATTCCCAAAGGCCTAGGAATCCCTTGACTGATTTTGGCGGGATACACAGTAAAGCCTGAGGGAGGTGTCTCAGTTTAGGGCCTAGTGATCCGGGATTGGATTGCGGTAAAGCCTGAGAGACAAGGAGATGGAAAATTCCTCAAGGATAGTGATGGATTTCGGATGGCATTCCAAGTTCGGTTCGTTTTGGTGACTGGAGCACTAATTTTGGTGTGATCACGGGTTGATGAGGGTGGAGGTGGTTTAACCTCTAGATTCCCTTGGTTGTTTTTTGATTGGTTTATCTATGAGATCCCACATTCATGTTTGGAATATGGCACGGGGGTGACTGGCAGAAAGAAAGATTTGGTTCAACCATGTCTACGATTGGGTAGTATGTGGAAGTCTCGAACCTGGTCAGATTTGCCTATGTTTAATAAAAGCTAAGTTCTCTTGCTTTTGTACTTATTAATATGTGGATTTAATGGTTGGTATCTCATTGTTATTTTCATGGTTTAATGTTGGTTATAAGCATGGTTATGTGATTGGTTATTATCATGGTTATTTCATGTATTTATTTGTAACTGAAAATGATAATGGATGCAAGACCTAATTGATGTCATAACAGTTCAAGGGAGAAGGTGGTGATCCTTCTTGTCATGTCTCGTAAGAGTTTTCAGGCATTCATGCTCTGTCTTGTATCCTAGACATGTAGATTGTATTGATGTCAAATGTTTGACATAATGTTTGTCCCGGTCGGGGATGTCAGGCCTAGTTCTGGAGTTAGTTTTTGGTTCATTAGTCTTGTCATCATGTGTTTAATAGATTCTGGAAGTTACAACAAGTTTTGGGTAGTGACCGAAATTATGGGCTTGAAAAGTGCCTTAAATCCTACGGACTTTGGCACAATTCTGCTGGAAATAGTCCCTGGACGCAGGCATGCTGGTTTGTGGGAACGTCCAGAGCTCTTTGGACACTGGCATGCCCATAGCATGGGAGCATCCAGAGCTCTTTGGACGTTGGCATGCCCATAGCATGGGAGCGTCCAGAGGTTTAATAGCTTAAAAACTCAGTGGGACCCAGGGGCATGATACTTGTGTGGTTGGGATGGCTCCTAGGAGTATTGTTGTTGATGTGGAAGGTATGTTTGATGGGTTTTTGTCGATTCCACTTCCTTGAAGATACCTAGGAGGTTGAATCATATCATAGTAGCCTCTTGTCACATGTTTACCCCGGTTGGTCGATTACTTGGGTAGATATGGGAGGAGAGTGTTACATAACTCGTGGCTTATTATGGCACACAATTAATTAACAATTAATCTTGATTAGCAACTTTTGCTTAATAGTTAAGCTTGATTAGAAAATTTTGCTTAATAGTTAAGCTTAATTAGTAGTTAATTGATTGAATAACATTAACTATGATCAATAATTAATTAATTGTCTATAATTTATACTATTAATTCAACTTTTAATTAATTAGGATTCTCACAAATCCATTTTGGTTTGGTTAGCCCATAAAAAGTAAATATTATTATTATATTAGAATTATTATTTTAATGATTTATTATCTCCATGACATGACAAGGTCTAATGACCTCGAGCCAATTAAAGGATGGGAGGAAAGGGGAGTGGTTCAAGGAGTAAGCATGGGGGGAATTAATTGAATTCAATTCAAAGGAGTGGGGGAACATTTATGGCACTTATGATAGCTGGTTGACATTGATGGGGAAGGGAGGTGTAACACCCCACCCCACAATTACATGCTTTTACAAGCTCTCCAAGGTAAACATGAGCTTAGAGTTACTATGACATGACCCAACATCCAAGTTCCAATTATGGAAGTGGGGTCTATTAACTAGAAACTTTATTGAAACCCCTCAGAGGCCCCTAATCACCCACGTGTTAGACAACAACCACTCGTGATCAGCCCTTGAGCTAGAACTTTCCTTTTACTTGAGCTCACAACCCAACCACACACATGCCAAGCTGTGCATGTAGCCAAAAGGCTCCAGTCGCGCGCATAGGCCTTCCTCCATGCGGTTGCAGCCGAAATTTACCAGTTTTATGTCTATGGCCACGAAATCAGTGCCACATTTTTAGAGCTAGCCTATAAGCCTCTATCCATAACAACCCAGAACTTTCCAAAATCAAGTCTAAGGTATTCACAAGTCTATACAAACTATACTAGGCTCAAATATTGCTCAAACATGTCATTTACATGATAAACATCTAGACAAACATATGGCAAACATGATAGTTACAAGTCATTAATGCATATCTTATCATTGTCTCATAATTTCACCTGAGAATCATCAATAAGACTCGCTTCCCTTTCAAGCTAGCTGCATCAAACACTTGTTAGCTCATACATTCATATAACCATTTAATGACTTATCGAATCATGAGCAAGGGCACATCATTTAACTAGAATGAAGCCGTGAAAAACCAGTCATAAAATGAACACAATAACCAATACATGTGCTCATTGATTGCATTAAGAAATAGCATATAATAACATATGCATAAAACTAACCAATTCAAGGACTTCCATGTACCACCTACCCATAGATTGGGTTGAACCAAATCTCTCTTTAAACCAATCACTCTCCTACCATATTCCAAGCATGAATGTGGAATCTCATGGGATAAACCAAAATAAAACCAACCAGAGCATCCAGAGGCTAAACCACCTCAACCCTCAACAACAATGATTTCACCTAAACTGGTCCAGGAATCACCAAATCAACAGAAGATGGATGCCTTGGAATTTCTTCACCATACCCAGAGGAATTTTCCTGTCTCCACCCACCTATCAAGATCTTCCCGAAGAAAACCATCTCCACCCCCATCCCTTGGGATTTTCCAGAGACCACCTCACCCAAATTCAAAATCTTATGGAAATCCAAAGCTCAACCAAGAATGAATCCCATCACACCATGATTATCTAGGAAACAACAATGCAAGGCTAGAACCATTGTCAATCCAGGCAAATCCCATGCCAATGACAACAAATGATCATGTAAACCAAATGCATGCACCATGCATTCAAATCCCAACAAGGAAATCACACATACAACCTGTTACCTGCAAAATATTCTTGTTGTAGTTGCTTCTCTAATCTTCTCCTTGCGCTCCCTTACTTTCATTTGCTTGTCCTTTGCTTGCTTGCTTGTGTCCAATTACTCTCTCTCTCTCTCTCTCTCTCTCTCTCTCTCTCTCCTCTTCGAGATCAATTTTTTAAACTGATCAAAAGCTAAGCAAAAGTTGTCAATTGTTTCTCACGTGCCTTTTTATCATTGATGTCTAGTGTCTCTTCCTTTCCTTTTACTTTTTCCTTTCATTTTCCTTTGTTTTCTCTCTAATTTCCCTTGCATGCATATTTTTGTCTCTTCATCTTCCTTTTCTCCTATTTTTCTTTATTCCTTGAATTAATTGCCACTTATTGTCTTTTTGCCTTTACCAATGTCAATGCCAATTTCCCATTTTTATTTACTTTAACGAGTCTAAAAGGGAAATATACTCGGCATTTTCATTTTTTGCGAGTCAGAAAAGAGCTTAAAGCAGACTCGTCTTGGAGGAACGAGTGGTATAAAGTGTAGCAACAGGTTCGGGTTAAGTAGGGAACTGCTCAAAAACATGTAATGGTTAAGAGGTTGGCTAACAAGACCACTCATCACTACAGTTCCTCAGGAAACCAAAAACAACCAAGTGAAAGCATATTATCGACCAAAGAGATGGTGGATGGAATGAAACAACCAAGGCTCATCTAGCATAAATTAGTTGATACTAGGCATGGGTTCATTTTTACACAAGCTTGAACCATGGGGAACTTTGCTTGAATTTGTTTCATGTTTAAACAAGCTTGAAATGAAAAACTATGCTTAAATTAAGTTTGAATGCCCCAAGCATAATGACTCAATTTGAGGTACATGCCCCCAAGCTTCATTTCATTCAGCTAGGTGGATGGAATGAAGGTTCGCTTTCGAGATCAGGAAAGACTCGACTGAGATTTTACGAAATCTTAATGAAAGACTCGATTTGGAAAAGGGAATTGTTTCATTTTTTTAACGAGGTTGACACAGTAAAAGAACTATCCTCAGACATATGTTTCATTTTTAACGAGGTAGATACAGGAAGAAACTATCCTTAGACTCCTTGATTCATTTTTTAACGAGCTTGACACAAGACAAGGAACTATGCTCCCACCCCTTGTTTCATTTTTTAATGAGCTTGACACAAGACAAGGAATTATGCTCACATCCCTTGTTTCATTCTTTAAGGAGCTTGACACAAGACAAGAAACTCTGCTCCAAGGTCCTTGTTTCATTTTTTTAAGGAGCTTGACACAAGTCAAGGAACTTTTCCCCGACACTTTGTTTCATTTTTTAACGAGGTTGACACAAGACAAGGAACTATCCTCATGACATCTGTTTCATTGTTTAATGAGGTTGATACAGGAACAAACTATCCTCGAAAGTTGTTTCATTTTTAATGAGGTTGATACAGGAACAAATTATCCTCGAACGTTGTTTCATTTTTTAACAAGGTTGACACAGAAAAAGAATTATCCTCGTAATTTGTTTCATTTTTTAACGAGGTTGATACAGGAACAAACTATCCTCATGACTCCTTGATTCATTTTTTAACAAGCTTGACACAAGACAAGGAACTATGCTCACACCCCTTGTTTCATTTTTTAATGAGGTTGACACAAGACAAGGAACTATGCTCGGACACTTTGTTTCATTTTTTAACGAGGTTGACATAGAAAAGGAACTATCCTCATCATCCCTTGTTTCATTTTTTAACGAGCTTGACATAAGACAAGGGATTATGCTCCGGCCCCTTGTTTCATCTTTTAACGAGCTTGACACAAGACAAGGAACTATGCTCTAACCCCTTGTTCATGGGCCATACGAGAACATGGCTCCCAAGAGGTCCTCACTAGACGGGAGAACCACGCTCTGGTAGGAATACATGTCAATTAGTACCAATGACAGATCAGGTTCCAATGCCCTTGATACATAATGTACTATACCATTTGTGTGATCATCAATAGATGTGGAGACGAAATGGGTAGCCACATAATTGACCTGTGAGAGGGAGGTTATTGCTTGCAGATAAGAACCAAAAGGGGACGATGGTTGCATAGGAGGCACCTGGTGACCAATGAACGACAATTTATCAATGGTCACTATTCTCCCTTCGTGTGGAAAACAAACCACACGAAAAAGCGAAGAAATAAGAGACCCCATGACATAGACATAGTTGCGTCCAAGGAGAAGATTGAAATCTAAGGGACCTTGGACTACCAACACGTCTATATAGACGGTCTTTCCTCCCAAAGTAATAGGGAACTTCGGAAGGATCCCTAAGGGTTGATTGGTTCCTCCGTTGAAAGCCAACAGATTCTGGGTGACAGGCACAAGCTATGGGGAACCCAAAGCTTGCTAAGTAATAGAAGGCATGATGCTAATAGACGCACCTTCATCCCATGTACTACCATATTATAGGCTTGTACTATGATTTGGAAAGGCATATAAGATGGAAGGCAGAAAGCAGTCAATTGACTCCAATCAAAAGAAACAACATAACTACTTGGTGGGGGTATCATATGATTGTCCCTATGCCCTACGGGAGAAGGAGAAGGACTCTCTTGAATAGCTAGGATGGGAGGGTCACTCTTCGATTCATGAGAATCTGAGGATACGAGAAGAACATGAGCAATATGATCATCACTACTCTCTTCGGGAAGAGAGTGAACAACTGAAGGCAGAGCCAAGTCGACAATTTTTTCGACCAATGGTTGGTCAGGAACAGACATAAGAGAGTCATGCTCAGGAAGAACAAGATGGGAAAGAGATGAATCCAAGTCAATCTCTTTACCAACTAGGAGAGGGTCATAAGAAAGTCTCTGATAACCAACAGGGAATTGGACCTGAGGAGTTGTAAGGTTTTCCAAAATTTTGGAAGCTTTATCCATAAGAGGACAAAGGTGAAGAAGATGCTTCCCTTCACATAACCTACGAGGGAATTTAATTTTTTCCTTCTTCTTACCATCACTAGCAGAGGGTGTAGCATCGACATGATCTCCAGAGGTTAATGGGGATGGTCGATCCAGATTTTGAGGCCATACCTCTAAGACTCTAGGAATACCAGGACAGTCACGAAGGAGATGGTTACCCTTACATAGCCTGCAAGGGAATTTTACCTTCCACAAAGGATCAGAAGGTTTGTCGATGGGAGGTGCATTTGGAGTAACAATTGCATGGTTGGCCTCTTTTTTATCTGACTTCTTCTTCTTCTTCTTCTTCTTAGCCCCCTGGTTACTGGATTTCAAAATTTCACCAGGCGAAGTAGAAGAGGAAGGTGAAGAAATAGGGGAAGAAGGTGAGAGGTCAACCTTAGAATTAATGTGATGTGGTTCAAATGAAGGATATGGCTGGGTAGGAGTTGGGACACTCGGGACCACCGAGGTCGAAAATAACCAGATAGGTAAACCAAGGGTTAACCTAGGGAGGGACAACGATGCCATATAAGGAGCACCAGCGTTTCCAAAAGAAGGAAAAGAACCAGGATTCTCATCCGAGGGGAATCCTTGACTGGTAAACTCTAGAAATGTTTCCATTGGAAACAACCCTAAAGAATCACTAAGGAAGACAACTTTAACCAGGAATATATCATGGGTAGTTAATTTTAAGACACTGAAACAAAACTTTGCCTTTTCATATTTTAAGAGTCAAGAAAAGGGCGAAAGGTGACTCTAGTCGCTTTTGGAGTTAACGAGCTCGAAAGGACAAGTGCTCGATGATATTTTAAATTTAAAGAGTCAAAAAGACCAAAATGACTACACAAGATAATCTAGGCAAAAGGATTACCAGGTAACCGTGAACTGCAAAATACCTCCCGGTGAACCGAGAAGTACGGGCAAGCAATCTTCCCAAATGTTGTGTTCAGTGTATCATGTTTACAAGGTAGTGGAATCAACTTCCTACGAATGAAGGATTGCAAACCTAGTGGGGTCTCCCTTTATATATGCGACTGTACAGGGAGCACAAGTCTATACTAGCGTTGTCTAGTGTCGAAGTGAACGACAGTTGCTAGGTTTAAAGACGTCGAAACACGTCTCTAGCCTAGACCTCTAAATGTGAACGTTTAGTTTCAAATGCGCCTTAGGTTAATTGAATATATTTTAGAAGTTTATCTTGAAATTAAGTCTCAGTTTTTAGGCCTTATAGATGTCACTTGAAAAACTCCTATATGTAGCTATATGAGACAAAACCCTTTCAATTCGATGAATGTTTACACTAATTGACAGTAGAGAAAACAATCAATGCAACAAACAAGCAACTGAATGCGAGATGACTCTTCACTAATTCGCTTTCTGAAACAAAATAATGAAAATTCTTTCTGGTTCATATATTTCCTATCAAATGCACTTCAACTAGTCCTTTCAATAGCAAAAGAAGTTCATTTCATTTCAAATGCTCATGATGATGCAATTCTACCTCTTCAATGATGCTACTTAATGCAACATATCAATTTAGCAAACTAGAATGATGTATTTTTTCAATGGAATGATAAAATGAATCTTTCACACTAACATTTCAATGAAAAACCTCAAACAACCAACATCAATCATATAACAAGCAAGATAAGAACTCCTCTCAAACCAAGTATGCAAAGACTCAACCGAAACAAAACAAGAAATGTAATCTATGCTCGAAAAGAGACGCTCAATCAAGAGAAGAGCAAACGAAACTTTTACTTGTTTAATTGAAAAAAAGCAATACAAGGACTAAAACACGAAATGCATAGGGCAGCTAACCAACAACTTAACTCGATGAGAAGACAAACAGCTGAATGGAAAATGACCCAGATGCCCTAGGGACACAAATCATCCAAAAACTCAAAAAATCAAGTAAGGTGAATTCAAACCAATCAATCAAACAAATCAAGCTAACGAATCTTTCTAGCCAGGGAGAATACATGTAAACAAGCCAAAAAACAAAACTTATGAGGGCAAGGCACACTGGTAATGATTCAGGAGAAACCCTAATCTTAACCTACAGGAATCAACGTGAGTGCTTAACTGACAACAAGCGCCACAAGGGGGTACATTGCAACTGTTTAAGAGTAAATCGCGTTGGTCGGCGCGACTGTCAAAAAAATAAACAGCGCTGATTGAGGATTTCAAGGAAAAAAAATAAAAAATTTCAGAGATCAAAACCAAACATGTCACTCTAAATTCAAGACTCTAGGCAGCAGACAATGTAAAGCACAGAAAACCAAAAAGAAAGAGTGATACAACAAAAGTCAACACAAATCATCAAATGCAAACAATCCAAAGAGAGGGATGGCTCCCTAGCGGAGTCGCCAATTTGTGAAGTAGGTAAATCTCCTCTACGGACAGAGGTGATCCCTCTAGCCCAAGAATGGGTCTAGCCACAAACTAAACAATCTAATGTAAATTTCCTTAGATTAGAATCAAATAAGAGGGCCTACCTCTTATAGTGCTAATCCACTTGATGTTGATCTTGCCTCCTTGCTCTAGCTTCCTTTCGTTCCTTTCATTCAAATACATGAAACAAACATGCAAGAGACAACAACAAACATGATAGCATAAAATCGAATTCAATCTACTTAAAAGGTCAATTTTAAGCTATCAAATGTAATATTACACACGATGTAGGAAATAAACCATTAGTTGTATTAATAAAACTTCAAAGAGAAATACAACAGGAGCTTTGACGTTGCAGGTTCCCTTTGGCATGTCTGGGTTCCAACACCACTATAAGCATCTCATGATCCACCCTCAAGACAATGGAAGTTCAAAGCCTCTTTCCTTTTGTTCCAAACTAAACACTACAAGCTTATTCTCCCTTCACACACAAACTAGAAGGCTAATGATCTCAATATGGCTCTTAATATTTGCAAATTATTTCAGCCCTGTCATTAGCTAGTTAAGGGTGTGAAATGGGGAGTTTATATAGCTTTGATAGAGGGGAAATGGATCCTCTTATGGTGGGAGAGGCCTTATCCCTTTTGGTTTGTTCCATTTTAATAGGGGAAAGGAGTCCAAACAGTCTATGTCGGCTTTATCCTGCTCAACCATTTACCAGATTTCCGTTCATGAAGAATCTAGACTTGGAAGCTTCGACTCCATTTTTAAAAAATTTCCAATAGAGGGTCAGTGTGAGTGATGAATGGCTCACTTGCGCCATTCGACGCTAGTCCTGGTTTTAAATTCTGCAAATCAGCGCAGGGGAAGAACTGAGCACTAGCGTCAGTCTTGAAAACTGGGTTTGAAGGAAGATTCTTGGGAAATGATGTAAGAGGGAAATGTTCCACAGATGAAGAGGGATGTAGGGACATGTTCTTCATGGCAGGGAAACATATGAGGGTCACTGTAGAGTCGTCTAGGATCGAGGAAAAAAGAGTACAGGGACAGTGACAAAATGTTGTGTAACAATGTGCCCATCTATTCGAAAGCGATAAGGGAACTTTGCTTAAGAAGGCATATTCGAAGAAGGAAGAATCTTGAAATTGTCCATGTCATGGGAAATTTATCAGACTTAATGATGGCGCCGAAGGTTTGGGGGAGTCTCGTGGAAAAATATTTTGACCATGGCATCCTAGTCATTAAGGTACATATCAACAATGCAATCATTCATAACACATTAATTCATCTAGGTGTTGCCATTAATGTCATGACTCGAGAAATTATGGAATCCCTAAGACTCTTTGGCCTTAGACAAACCCCTATTGTACACCAACTTACTGACACATCCATCATTAAAGCAAAGGGAATATTGGAAGATGTAGTGATATCCATAGATTTGTGGGAATATCTTATCGAATTCATGTTTATACAACCTAAATCCTCCCTAGGTGAGTATCCTTTAATCCTATGAAGGCCATGGTTGGCCATTGTCAATGCTTATAGTGATTGTCAATATGACAATATGAACATCTCTCACAAAACCTATACCAAAGTATTCACCTTATATCCTCTCACCAAACCCAATATAGATTTTGAAACACCACTCTAAGTGATGGAGAGGATACTAATGATGAAGAAGAATCTCACCAAGTCCTATCTATAGACCAATATCTATCAATGAGAGAGAAAGCCAAGGATGATGAAATTGGTGATTTCATAGATTCTTCCTCTTCCTCAGCCAACTCACGTGCTCTTGACCATGTTATGCATCCTAAAACACGAGTTTCTCTTGCCCAACAAGAGCTTCACCTTTAAAATACAAGTACTTAGTTGAAGAAGACTAAAAGTCTACTACAGAAACCATCAATCAAGGGTTGATTGAACAACAAAAAGAGCAATTGGCTCAAGTGCTACAAAATCACAATGATGCCTTCGCCTATGTTTACTCTGACATGAAGGGGATCCATCTTGATCTGTGTACACACCATATATACATTAAAGAAGGATCTAAACCATCTACCATTGCTAGCACTGGATGACTTTACATCCTATTGTGATGAATTTGATGAGGCATTAACAAATTAGAGAAAACATTATTAAGTTGTAAAGGATCTAATATTTCCCTCAACAATGTGAAATGTGACATGATGTTAATTGATGGCATCATATTGTGGCACCACATTTTAGCTAAAGGAATCAAAGTGGATTAAGAATAAGTCAAGGTAATATTAAATTTTTTTACTTTTCTTAGGACATGTTGGTTACTAGTGTCAATTCATTGAAAAGTTATCATAAATTGTTTGTCCATTGTTTGCTTTACTTAACAAGAATTTCGAGTTTTTGTGGAAAGAGAGTTGCCAACATGCATTTGAAGAAATTAAATCCAAGGCGTTTGAGGCTCCTATTTTGAGAGGACCCAATTGGCCCCTCCCATTCCATATCTCTACAGATGCATCACACAACACCATTAGAGTTGTTATAAGACAATTAAAAGGCAATGATATGTACGTAATATACTACATTAGCAAGTTTGTTTACATCCATAACTAAATTATATGGTAATGGAAAATTAATTTCTTGTATTCATACATGTAATTAATAATTTTTTATATTACATCGTGGGATATTTAGTAGTATTTCACGTTGATCATGCTACCATAAATATTTAATGAACAAACCAATTACTAATGGCAAATGAACTACATGATTATTTTTATCACATGAATATGCTATAACTATCTTTAAAAAACCTGAAAGAGATAATGTAGTGGCTAATTTCCTTTCAAGACTCACATCTAACAAAAATGAGCCTCTTGTAGAAGACTATTTTCCTGATGAGCGACTATTTGCAATTTTTTCTAACTATTCTTGGTTAATAGATATTGATAATTACTTGACTGCAAGTAGCACGCAAGTAGTTTTCCACATCATTTCAAGGAGCAGCAAAATATCATCAGATAAAATTGGAGGTTCTCATAGATCAATGATTTTTCTCCTATACAAGACCCGATCTCATCATTTAGAGATGCAAGCAATATTACAATATCCATGAGATTGGGAAGACTTTCCATGTTGGGCCATGTGGGGGCCATTTTGTAAATAAGAGAAAAGGGCACAAGGCGATTCACCAAGGGTACTATTGGCCCACCATCTTCAAGGACAACAAGGAATATGTAAAGAGGTGTGATAGTTTCTAGTTCATGGGAAGATCAATGCAATCAAACAAGATGCCATTACAACCATACTTGGTATTATAGCCATTTAATAAATGGGCTCTTGATTTTTTAAACTGATCAATCCCTCTTCCCAGCATAACTCCCACATTCTTGTATATACTGATTATGTTATGAAGTGGATGGAAGGTAAGGCACTCTTGGTTGTGACTAAGAAAAAAATAACATAATTCGTTCAAGAAAATATCTTCACAAAGTTTGGGATACCTCAGGAAATAATTACTAACAAATGAACTTAATTCAATTTGAGGCTCGTTGCAGACTTGATGGAAAAATACAAGATTAAACACAAGTTTATTGCACCATATCACCTACAAGCCAATGGGAAAGTGGAAGGGAGAAACATAAATCTTAAGCCTATCATCACCAAGACTGTTTGACTATAGCTCAATGATTGGGCTGATAGACTCCCTAAAGCTCTATATGCCTACTGGACGACATGGAGGAGTACTACCTATTTCACCCCATATGAATTGGTGCCTGGAAAAAGTGTATTGTTTCCAAATGAAATAGAAACAAAGACACTCAAAACGATTTAACAACTTGGAATGAACGTATCTAAAGCCCAAAAGTAGAGAATCCTCCATATCAATGAGTTGGATGAACTTCACCAAGCTACCTTGCACTTAACAACAATGATATAGCATTAAAGAGCTCGATGGCACAACAAGTTCGTCAAGAAGAAGAAACTTAATGCCGAAGATTGGGCCTTACTATTTGATTCTAAATTCAAATATTTCAGGGGGATTGCACTCAATGGCTTGAGCCTTACAAGATTCATATTGTATATGATAATGAAGCCATCAAACTTCACACCATCAACAAAGAGAGGACTCTTCTAATGATAATGGATATATGATTCGATTGTATCATAAACCCTTGTCCAAGGAATCCTTTTTTAGGAGGGCCACTATGAGGTAACAAAGGAGGAAATATATATTATTATATATATATATATATATATATATATATTATAATATTATTTATATATATATATATATATATATGTATATATTATTATTATCAAGCCCATACATGAAAACCCTTAGGAGCGTACATGGGGGCATGTTATGGGAAAACTAGCTTATGTTGGTACATACCATGTTCATAAAAAGAAAAGTAATAAACTCATGAACAGAAGGGAACTTCATCGTTTTGTGATGTTTATGTCAAGATCATTTTGTTCATGCTCTCATAGCTTCTTTACAACTTTTTTTTCGAGATAATAAATTAATTTTCATGATATGTAGGAGAGGATCTTGTTGTCATAATTCTCTTGCTACAACTCCATTACAAAACCTAGTTGTTGCAACTTTGTTGCTAAACTCCCACTGTTGCAAATCTATTGCAATGTTTCCATTTCTGCAACTCAGCGACCAAATGTCAATTACTGCAACTCTATATTGTTGTTCACTCAGTGATGAAAAGCTAATTGTTGCAACCTTGGAGCAATGTTTGTTATATACCTAGGGGGGATAATATGGGTACCAAGGGAGGGACCCAAGATAATAATGTAATAAGAGAATGAGCCATAGTAATAAATAAGGTGGTTAACCCATATCATGTAAGGGACCACAAGTAGTTAGGGCCCATGGTATTAGTTCGATGGTATGAGGGAACCATGGTAATGACCCATGGTATTGTATGTATGAGGCCTATATATAGGCTAGAGACTCCACTTGGAGGGGAGGGTGAAGGAATAGTCAAGGAATAATGTCAAGGATTATTGTATGAACAGGCATATGGCTTGTGGAGTATTCTCCTTCCTTAAGGAGTGATTGTATGGTGTTGCCCTACCTTAAGGGTTTGATCAATAAAGAATCATTTCATATTATTTTTGGGTTTATTTGCATTGTCTTATATTTCCATATAAGATCTATAATATTTCCGGGTTAGATCTATAACAAGTGGTATCAGAGCTACAACAAGTGGTACCAGAGCACTTTCTTGGGCAACAAAGTGGAGAATTTTTTTATTTTTTGCAGGGTTTCGGGGGCGGCAAGTTTGCAGATCAGATCTGTACGTTTTGGTGCAAGATCTACAAAATCTAATTGCAGATCTGGATTCTATACGAAAAAATGCCCGATTTCAAAAAAAAAAAAAATCGGTCGAATCGGAGTCCGGATGAAGGAGATATCGCTGATCTAAAAATCAGTGGGGGTTGCAGACAATATTTCAGGGCAGCGAGTTTGCAGCGCAGATCTAGACGTCCTGGTGCAATATCTGCAAAATCTAATTGTAGATCTAGATTCTTTGTGAAAAAATACCCAATTTCAAAAAAAAAAAATTCAGTTGAATCGGAGTCTAGATGAGGGAGATATCGCTGATTTAAAATCAGCGCTTTTTTACATAAATTTTGGTGACGACGGGAGAGTTGTAGTGTAGATCTAAAATTCCAGTGCCTGGATCGAGATTTCTATCACATTGGTAAATGCAAAATGGTTGTTCCACTTCCAAAAATAGGTCATAATATGGATTCTAAGCAATATTGACAAAATTGTGGTCATTTCAAATTTTCGCCAAAAATTTTGTGATGGCAAGCCTAGATCAGAGGAACGTGTATAAATTTGATGGCTCTCATCCAGATAGATGGCTAGCACAAATGGAGAAATATTTCAGATTGAATTACATCATGGATGTGTGACTCAGCTATGTGTGGGAACAATGTACTTGGACCATGAAAGGAGGCAATGGTGGCAGTGTCATCAAAAATGCCATCCAAGGGTAACTACTTGGGACCAGTTCGCAAAAATTATTCGTGACCACTTTGACCGTAAATCTAATCTTGTGGATAAGCTCACACAGACAGACACACAGCCTAGCAAAGATTTTATTTTTACAGGAAAGAAGGAAACCAAGAAACCTAAAGGGTTATTTTCTGTTGGTATCTCCTTATTGCAGGTTCATGGATTGATTCAGAAGGAGAAAATCATTGTGTTTATAAATCCGAGTTGCAAGCAAAATCTCATAAATGTCAACTTGGCAAACAAATTGCAAATTCCAGCAAAACACATTGAAAACACATAATTAGATGAGGAGGACGTTCAAGTGTACAAGGATTTGAAGATTTCTATGGATAAGTATGTGTTGCATGGTGATTTTTATACTTTAGAGATGGATAATATGGATGTTGTTTTGGGATATTCTTGGATGGAATCTGTGGGTACTATCAATATTAATGTGTAGAAAAAATTCTTGAAGCTCTGGTACAAAAAGAAGAAAATTACATTACAGGATATTTCCATCAATAAATAGGTAGAGTCAAAGGAAGTTGAAGCAGAAGATGTTCTAGGGACTGACATATCAGATGATGAGCCAGTGATGACAGACAATTGTCACGCGGAATGAGTCGATCTTACGGACAAGATAGACCTTCCTAGAATCTAATGAAGACCTAATGACAAACAAGCCAACCAGACACTATCTTTCTCTAAATGTGCTTTATAAGTAATGGCAAACAAATGTGTTTTAAGGCCTACCTCATGTCCAACGCAAGTTTGGAGATGCCTTCGCTCCTTTGATCCAAGTAAGTTCCTTTGTCGCAAACCTACAAGCACAAACAAGGCAAACAATTAAATAGCACATGAATATCCAATATTATAAAACATATTTATCATGAAAGTCAAGGAGTCCATGAAACAAATAACATGAGATACTTGTTGAGAAAAATGAGCTTGATTGTATTAATTCAAAAGAGAAGAACCTTACAACCTTTGCCTTGACATTGTACAAGCTCCACCCAGGGTCCAACAAGAAGTCTCCTCTACTTTGACAAGCTTCACTCACTCCCCAATGAGGCCAAAAACGTATGTGATCTCTCCTCTTAAGCTCAAATATGAAGTCTTGATTTCACTAGCATTTACCCTCAAAAGTTCAGCTTTTAACCTCACTGGCCACTGACCCAATGCCTCAATTTATAGTGCAATGGAGATCAGTTACCAGCTCCTCCTTCAAAGGGATAGCTCCTCTCAACAAGGGATTAGTTCCTCCTATTATGGGATGCATGAACCACTTGGAGCGAACAATCCACGTAACAAATGCTTGTAGAAAACTCTAGAATTAACCCAATATGAGTTTTCTAAGATAAAGATTGTGCCTCTTGACTTTTACAGGGGTACACACCCTCCCCTTTACATACAGAGCATATAAGTACGCAGATAACTTGAAAAAAAGGTGTGGGCCCACAGGCAAAAGTAAGAGAAAGTGCGGAACCAGAGTTACATTGCTTTTTTGATGTCTTTCTCTCATTTCTAAAGCTTGTTTTGAAGAGCTGAGGTTTAATACTTGCTTAGGACGCTGGTATAGGTGGTGATAGACCTACACCGACTGCAAATAATCAAGGTGAAGATATTTTTGTGTAACAATAAGGTTGATGAAATTTCCTTACTAAGATGTATTATATTGTTCGAGGTAATTATGTTAGAGTACTATTTGATATATCCCATTAGGAGGAATGACATTATGCTAGTAATCTTAGTGATTTTATAAAAAAAGTGCATGAAACAATTAGGTCCTTGTTTTAAGTATTTTCTGAGGATGGAATGGAGTACAGAATTAGGTAGTTGTTTTAAGTATTTTCAGAGGATTGAATGGAGTAAAATTAAACTACCATGTAACAAGGTTTTGAAATAGGTGGCATTTATAGGAATTCCACTCTCTATATTTTGTAGGAGATACACACCCGAGAACAATGATCTACGGTGTAAACAAAAAAGTTTTGAAAATTGAAGTGTAACAAAAATAAAATATTCCTAGTCTAGAGTATGGAATTAGACTATCTATTATGAAATTTTAAATATCATTTATGCATATCCAGTTTCAATACACGTAGGTAATTCCTACTGTATAGTAGAACCAAACTAGTATATGGGTACATGCATATGATATTTTACTAGTTGTGATTGTGATGATTGGGCATGAGTGTGAACAATGGGAATGATTGACTAAATATGGAAAAAAAGGAAATCTAATTGGGAGTTCTATACTATTCTACTATGTGCATCCTACTAGAGATAAATAGAGTATGAACACTCTAGTAGACTCCCAACTAGTCACAATGCTTAAAATATTCAGGAAAAAGAAAGCGAAATTATATAGTTAACATATCAGTATGAAGGAAAAGAAAGAGTGTTATTAAAGATATATATTCTGAGAAAAAAAAAAGAAAATAGAAGAAGTTACCCTTTTATGGAAGCATCAATTTGATTTCATATGTTTCTCAGTAATTGTTTAAGAATAAGTATGGAGTTATACTTTTACACAAACATATCTAGGATGCAATCGAGGATAAAAGTAAATTAACAGTTTCACATACTATATTATATTAACATTAACATAATTTGACATTGTAGAAGGAGAATTTAATAACTACATTGCATTTTGGATAAAGAATTATCCTCACTAATGAAATCCATATTAAGTTCGGATAAAACCATTTGAAGGTATTATATATAATTGTAAAAATACTACAAATGCTCTTCATTGATAGGAATAAAATATCCTCCATGATTAGTTAGTATAAAGTCATTTAATGAGACACCACGCACATTAAAAAAACCAAAAATAATTTTTCAGTTGAGAGCTCCTTCATCAATAGGCTTCAAAAAATTAAGCATGCACACCGACTTGAAGTAGTGTATATTGTTGATAGTGGTGGGATGATTAGCTGAAAGGAAAGGAGGTGGTCTAGCTGAACAACCAGTCATACTCTACCTATATAAGAAGAATCAAAATAAGAGGAAAAATATATATAAGTCACATAAATCCCAGTGTGAGGTCCTTGATATATATCAAATTCCAAAATAAAGAAAAACCGACATGTTATAAGTACGTATGCCGAGGAAATTGTCTCTCCAATCTATGGAGAGGTTAAGGGTAAGGGTAGTAGTTAACTAAGCCTGTGTAAAACTCATTAACCTCACACAAGCAGAAAATAATTGGTTCATATAAGTATTGTCACCTCATAAAGGGTAACAGGGACTGTGTGCCAAAACTTCCTCAGAACATAGTTTTTGGTGAGTACGATCACCCCAAATCATAATACACTCCTCACCTATGATGGATGCCATCATGTTGGAATTATGGTCCATGTGTTGTACTTGATGGCAACCCACTTGTAGTAGAACTAGTATATGGCAGCTACATGAATCTATAAGATAGATCAGAGGTGACAAAATAATGGAACAGAGATGTATCTATAGCTCATAGGTGATAGAATGATGGAAGAGAATAATGATAAAATGTTTCATACATGGAGATTGGTAGTGTGTGTTTTCCTAGGTATTTGATGAATGAACTAATTGATAATAGTATAAACATGATGTGTCAAAATGTATAGTAGTTGTGTTTACAGATGTGAGAAAATGTAGGGTAGTTCAAAGAAATCAGTTCAGACGTGATGTATGATGGAAAATCACATTATAATAGGTCAATTCAGAAGTAACAGGGAAATTGTATAGAAGAACAAGATGTTGGAACAAAGGACTGTGTATCAGAATCAAGAAGTTAAAGAGAAAGGATGTTTTCAAGTATGTTAAGTTGTATAGGGAGGTTCATTGTACAAAAATTGCGTATTCACATGGGTTCACTATAGAAAAAGAGCGTATAAATATGCACACACATTCAAAAGAGGAAAAGCATGTATGGGATGAAAAATTAAGGAAATTAAGGTGAAATAATAACAAGGGTCAATACCATGGTATTAGCCCATAATATGGAGCAGAGTAATGGTTATTTGGTCATGTCTAAGAATACCACAGG
The DNA here is from genome assembly GCA_000404065.3 of Pinus taeda. Taxonomy (NCBI): domain Eukaryota; kingdom Viridiplantae; phylum Streptophyta; class Pinopsida; order Pinales; family Pinaceae; genus Pinus; species Pinus taeda. The sequence continues at coordinate 133,104 of APFE030939247.1, read as the reverse complement.
TTTTAAGTGTTGTTTTCGTTTGAGTTATTGAGAAAGACTAGAACTATAGAAGGAGGAGAGGATCAAAGGGCTAAGTGTACAATGCATGAATATCTTATGAAGTATTAGATCAAAAGAAAATATCTCTGTTATGGGTTTCTAATGCTTTACTTGATCTAGACTAAGTATGCACCTGAGTGTTTGATGATGGATTAGATCTAATGATGCATTAGGATCATACTGACTCATCATTATGTAGTATGATAATAGATAGGTGAGATTTGAGTGCTAACAAATGTTTTCTCCCTTAGGTATTATAATCTTGGTATCTCTAAAGTCTGGAATAGCTACGAAGTTATAAGTTATTATCCGTAGAGATATACAATCGTTCACTATGGTGAAGGCACATATCCGCGTTTGTTTGGCTCTTCCAAGTAGCGTATGCAAATGAAAATATTTTTGTTTAGAGGTGATTGATCTATCTAATCAGTGCAACGATTTTACTCTTGTTTTTCAATAATGTCTTCAGTATATCTAAAAGTAAAATTGATTGTATAAGGAGATTGAGTCTGGTTGATTGATTAATTGAGAAAGAAGGGTGGTCCTTGCTATTATCTATTTATAACTCTATAATATGACAATAGATCTTCATAATTTCAACGGCTTGTTTAGTTTTGATTCAAAAGTTTTATGATTTAGTATTTTTAGAGGTATACATAGGTTGGGTTAAAGGAAGTATCATATACAAGTAGGTAGACTTCATTGAAGTACTGTATACATTTTGACACACGATTTTTAAGGTTGTAGTTGGTTCTAGTCATTAATGTAGTGTTCTAGGTTTAGATCTATGTACTGGTTACAATGATATGTATATTCCAGTTCATTACTTGAATTTTGATTATGTAATGGTTGATTGGGCTTTGAGTAAATGGTTGATTTAGTTTTGTCACTGATTTTGTTAATGTTTGCTTCAATGTGTCAGAGGTTTTAGTGATTATCAATCAATTGTGGTTGATTTAGAGATTGGTGATTGGGTTTCAGTTATATCAGAGATTGATGATTGTGTTTTAGTGATTGGTTGATGTAGATGTATTTGATGGTTGTATTGCAGTGATGATTTTTTTTAGGCTTCAAAGTTATTGATGGGTCTAGTATGAAAATTTGATGAAACATGACCTTCAGAGTGTGTTGTTGTGTACCGGGAATATCCAGTCAAAAAATTTATGAAACGTGTCCCTGGAGGATACTAAGGGTTGGAGCCTTCAATGAGGAAGTCGAAGCTTCCTGCCAATAGTGGTTGGTGATTAGATCAGGGGGGTTGGAGCTCCTTTCCTGTAGCAGCTAGAGAATGAGTGAAGGTTGGAGCCTTCTATAGGTCGGTGCCTACATACTAGTAAACATATTAGCTAGTACAATGGCTAGGGGTTATAGCCCCCTTCTAGTAGAAGTTGGAGAATGGGAGAAGGTTGTAGCATTATGCAGCTGGGTCACTGCATACTTGTATAAGTCTACACCAGTACAAGATTGTAAAGAGGTTATTCTTTGTATTAAAAGAAGACAGAGACAACAATTGTAGGTGGTTTTTCTCCTACATTGGGTTTCCACCTTAATTCTCGGTGTTCATGTGTGATGGTTTATTCTGTTATTACTGCACATGGTTATTTTTTAATGTTTAATAAAGTATTGATGCACTAATTAAAGATCAACATATGATGAATTAACTAAAACATAAGTTCATTGGATATATGTTGGCTTCCTTAAGAGTAGCTGTGTGCACACGTGAGCTCCCTTCACTGAAGTAGCATATATAAATCAAATTATGGAAATGAAAAATTTAATGACTTATAGATATTGATTCACCCTCCCCCCCAACTCTCAGTATTATTCCCAACAATTGGTATTAGAGCAGGTCCTTTCGCAGAAGCTTGATCGCTTAAAGGATATTCATAGTAACGATGGGAAAGAAGTAAAAGTAGAAATCACCTCAAAAGAAGAAGACATCCCAAAGGAACTGTGACAGTGGGAGAGATGATTCACCATTATGTGGAGTCAACTCTTCAGATTCAGAATCACCCCAGAATGAAGATGAATAAGCAAAAGAATTATCAGGTATGAATTTGTTGTCCTCTGGTGATACATTTCTCTTTTCATTTGAATATAATGAATGTGAGAGTGAAAATTTTGAATTTTCTCTTATGGGGGGAAGAGAAAGAAATCAAATAGAGCCAGAATTTAAAGATATCATGGACACAATTAGAGATCAAAAAGATATAATTGGTAAAAGGGAATGTCCCTACAAAGAATAAGTTACCATGTTAAAATCTCAGTTGTAGGAAGGAAACAAAGTAAGGATGCAATACAAGGAAAAGGAAGATCAATGTCAAAGGTTGTAGGATGAAGTGGAATCATTGAGAAATGAAGTGAAGGAAAAGGATACAACAATCAAGAAACTTATAGAAAGATTTAATTACTATAAAAGTCTTGAAGCTAAGATGGTCTCTCTAAAAGAAGATCTTGAAAACTCAAAGAAGCAGAATGAAGAACTACCACGAGCAGATGAAGGAGAAGAAAATGAGATTTTTAAATTATGGCAACAAGTGGAATAAGGTAGAAAGGCTGAAGGACTCATGAAGAAGAAATATCTAGAAAAGGAATAGAAATATCAAGTTGAAGTAAATATCTTTAAAACTAAATTAGAAGAAAAGGATAATCTGTTATGATTTCAAGATAGTACTAAGATTTTGAATAATATTCTTAGTAGTCAAAGGTCTCATATCATCAAATCTAGTCTTGGCTTTCTTGAAACTATTGAAGGTGAATCTAGCTCACAAGATGAGGCAAGGAACTTTAACGAAAAATCTGAAATGTTTAACAAGGAGATAAGAGGCCAACCCCATCAACAACCAAGGAAAGAAAGACTTCAAAGAAAATCATTTAATCCTACATATGGAAGTGATAATCAGTTCTTTCCTCTGATGAATAATGTTGAATGTTTTATATGTCATAATTTTGGACATGTTACAGCAAGATGCAGAAGTAGAACGGTTCAAGCTAATAGACGTCGCACAAAAACTCATCAGCTTCCAGGTATTTTAAGGGATATTGTTTTTCTTACAATATGTTTGGTCACAAAGCCATTGATTGGTTTAGAAGGAATATGAAACATATAATATGTTATGCTTGTAACAAGTTTGGGCATATAGCAAAAGAATCCAGGAGAAAATTTTAGCCAACATACGAAAAGGAGCAAATATCATCACACTCCAAGGAATAGAAGAAGAAGGAATTACAGTTAGAAAAATGTGCCCTAACTCATTATACAGATAGAATAGACTTAAGAGGGACTTAATGTATGAAATTTCAGTGTTTTTATTCTCATACACAGTTATCATGAATATAAGTCGTGTATATACGTGAATTAGAAGTTGTCTAGTTGTGTATATGTTGGTTTGATGAAGATGCAGTAGGACAAACCCACAAAAAGGGGCTTGATATGGTTTAGACAATTATCAATAATATTTTATGTCTAGATTATTGATGACTACATACTGTGGATGTTACTTAGAACTGATTTTTGACCCTCATAAGTTGTTAATGACTTGATGTATAACTAGTTGATGACGATGCCTTGACGATTCTTACTGATATAGGTAATGATGAGATTTGATAGTGAATAGCTTGCATAGGTTCAGAGGGAGAATATGCTATGCTTCTAATAATGCATTTTTGACATTATGTTTAGAAGTCTTTGGTACATAAAAACTCTTACCAATGGTGAGGATGCTTATGTTTTTTAAGTGTTTAAATAACACATCATGTTGTGCTACAGTAATGAGTTTCCTATGGTGAAATCTCATACGATACTTATATTTCTTGAGCCACATAGTTGTTAGTTAGATTAGATTTATGGATGATTGTGGATGACCCTTTTGATAATGCATACAGTACATATGGTATGTTGCTTACATGGCGATCTTCATAAGGACAAGCAGAGGAACAAAGATTGAGTACACAACATTATTTGATTAGTTTCATTTCTTTTATGGTGTTTTCATCGTGCCTGCAAATATGCATAAAATTCATGTGGTGCAGTTATGGATAAGGATTCCCATAGTTGTTGCACTAGTTCAAAATGAGAGATTAGTGACTACGTGACTAAAAAACTTGGTCACCACAATTATTTCAAGTGAATTACTACTAGGTTGGAGCAATTTTGAGTGACTGAACTAAAAGTGACTAACATAAACAAGTAATTTAGTCAAGGGATCAAATATATGACTAGAATTAAGTGACTCCACTAAAGTGACTAACTTAAATGACTAATCTAGTCTAGGACTAAAATATATGGCTAGAGAATAAGTGACAAGATTGAAAATGATTACCATAAAATAAAAATGATTAACTCTTTACTTGTACGGACACATTATCATATTTATTATTTTTCATATCGGATTTGACATATCTAGGTAACATATCTATGAAATAGTAAACACTCTTAAGCTTCACATGAGTACATCAATGCATGAAACACCTTTGTATTTAAGCTCTTTAATAGTTGTGAAAGGGGTTTACAAATTTGCATCATGGTCAAATTCTGTTCTTGTTACATTTATTTCTTACATTCTTTAACACATTTGACATTTTAACCACAACCTTACACAAATCAATGCATGGGAACATGAAATGACTTGGTTCATAAGGATAACAATTCATTATTTTTAAGATTATCTTGATGGTTTAATTGATTTCCTTTTTATAGATGTATGATTAGTTTCTAATTTGAAATGTCACATCTTAACACACATTAACAAGATATTGATCAAATCCCAATAGTGCCACTATTGGTGCAAACTACACATAATTTAGACAAAGCACTCAATTCCTGAATATTTGATGTTGACATGATACAAAATTTCTTATTGTTCAGGGGTGCTTTCAAACTTACATTGATCTCTAGTCTTAATGGAAATTTGTTCTAAATACATAGTGGTTAATGTGTTCACACGCTAATGGTATTTCTCATGGTTCATTAGTTGTAATTACACACTTCAGAATGTTACAAATACATCATTTGGCTCACAATTCTACATTTACAAACTACTCAACTATAAATGCTAATAAATTGATGATAAATGGATGACCTTTGAATGTTACAAATATGTAAGTGGTCCACATTCAACTTTGTTGTCTTCATTATCCTTAGTAACAACAAAAAGTTTGAATATTTCCTTTATTTTATCATTGAAAACACATAAATCATTGACATCTCAAACATAGTTAATATTATTGGTGTATGATCTCTTAATTATGGAATGATCTCTTGAATATGATAACAAACTCTCAATATCTAATGCTAATGAATATGATGAATGAATGATCTAATGCCTTACTTTTGTGGACACAATTTATGATTCATTTTCTATTTTTAGTGTGCCATTGTATATATGCTTCACTAGCTTCTCATGTTCTATGGTTAATTGAGCAAGTTTTATTTTTCATTTTTCAAGTATAATTTATTTGCAGGAATAAACATAGTTTTCTATTTAAAGTCATTCAAAATTTGTTCATAATTCATGATCTCTTTGACTATTTCCACACCTTTGTTAAAGAAATTTCCTTCATTACTCAATGACCTAGCTTAGCTTGATCTTTATGGATCCCCCCCTTAGACAATGATATCCTTTAATGTAGTCTAATGAGTGAGAGAAATCCAACAATGTGACATTGGGTGGCTTGCTTGAGAGTTGTCTTTTAGGCATTCTAGTTGGGGTTAAGTCTTTTTTTTCTATGATAGTGTTTGAGTGATGACACAATTTAGAAAATGCTTACAAGAAAATTTGTTTACCTTATTTCCATCACCTGAACTACCTCCAATAAAATCATGAGATTTTAATAACATCTAATTTTAATAAATAATTAATTCAATAAAATTTAAAAAATAAGATCATTATTATTATTATTGTTATTTTTTGAATATGGAAAAATAGACAACTATAGTGAGCTTGTACTTACGTGATAGTGATTGATTCTATCGACTACCACAATCACCTCCAAGTATACCCACATTACCTCACACATGGTACACTAACCTAATCTATGTTTAAACAAATAACGTGATAAAAAATGCCTTCACAACACATTCCATCATCAACTAATCAACACCATGGAGCAAATTAAAACTAACTTTTAATATTAAAAAATATAGCCATTTTATTTTATTTGAAAATCAATTTTAATAGAACCATCTCTAGGTATACCCACTTTACCTCACACGTGGTACAGTAAGATAAAGTAAGTTGAAAGCAATAACATTATAAAAAATTCCTTAACAACCTATTCCATCATCAATTAATCCACATCGTGGAGCAAATTGAAACTAACTTTTAATATTAAAAAATATAGCCATTTTATTTTATTTGAAAATCAATTTTAACACAATCACCTCCAAGTATACCCATATGACCTCACAAGTGGTACACTAAGTTAATCTAAGTTTAAACCAATAACATTATAAAGAATTCCTTAACAAACCATTCCTTCATCAACTAATCCACACCATGGAGCAAAATAAAACTAATTTTTAGTATCAAAAGATATAGCCTTTTTATTTTATTTGAAAATCAATTTAACACAATCACCTCCAAGTATACCCACATTACATCAACATGGTACACTAAGCTAATCTAAATTTAAACCAATAACATTATAAAACATGACTTAATAGTCCATTCCATCATCAACTAATCTACATGATGGAGCAAATTAAAACTAACCTTTAATATTAAAAAATATAGCCATTTTATTTTATTTGAAAATAAATTTTAATATATTATTTGAGGAAACTCGGTAAAATAAACTTTAATGGTAAAATAAAATTTGATGTGAAAAGTGCAAGGAAATAAAATTTAGTGCCTGAAATGCTATGAAAATAAATTATTATATCCACTAGCCTATTATAAACTATTTATGCTCATGTGCCCAAATTGGCTCAAATAAAATTATTTTTCAAGTGAAAGGAGTATAAATAAATATTTCACTGAATTGTTATAACAAGTTCGATGGAAACAAATAAAGGCTTGAGATTCGCTTTATTGCAACACATGCATGTTAGATCAATAAGTGTCTCTAATTTACATAATTAATTCTTTTGCAAGTGAAAGTAGTATAAATAAATATTTCACTAAATTGTTATAATAAGTATGATGGAAACAAATAAAGGCTTCATATTGGCTTCATTACAACAGATGCATGTTAGATCAATAATTGTCTCTAATTTACATAATACTTCTAGCCATCTTCTCATGCTTTCTCGGATCTGATCTAAATTGTTGAGATCTTTGTGGATTGGAATTTAATTGATCACAAAGGAAAAAAATGATTGAAATGTAGAGCCGGTAAATTTTGGGTTTAGGGTAAAGTGGACGACTGTCTGCACGCCCAAGGAAAAAGGAGGTATTGGCCTGAGAGATCCAAATCACAGTAATGCTATCATGAGTGCCAAAATTTGGTGGCAATGGCTCTCTTCCCCAGAAAAATCGTGGGCTGCCATATGGATAGCTAAATATGCCAATCACAGGCCTCAGGAGGAGCTCATAAGATTCACTCCTAGTGTCAAAGGTTCTCTAATATGGAACGCAGCCAAACAACACTTCCAGTTGATTCAGCAGCATAGTTTTTGGGAAGTAATAAATGGCAGAACTGCACGATTTTGGACGGATTCCTGGAACCAAATGCCAAAGCTTAGCAGCATTCCAAACGTGCCTCCAAATTTCATTGGAGAGGAAAAACAACTGGATAAGATCTAGAAATATTGGACTCAGGAACCAGAGCATGGATTCCAGAAATGGAAACAAGGTAACCAGCTTACGAGAAACATGGAACATCCATTCACAGAAGAACTGGAAAAGAAACTATGCAAAAGGAGCATCAGAGATTCAGAAGACAGAGACATTCTGCGATGGGGTTACCGGCCTAGTGGTGAATTTACCACTTCCGAGGCCTACAAAATCATGTGCACAAACCCAACCCCCCCTGACCCAATCTGGAGCAAAATCTGGGGGTTCGGATCATGGCCTAAAGTCTCACTCTTTCTATGGCTGGTAGGACACCAGAGAATTCTCACCTGGGATAAACTTAGACGAAGAAACTATCATGGCCCCTCCATTTGTGTTAACTGCAAATCTCAAGAGGAAACAATCCACCACCTCTTGGACGCTTGCCCCTTGGCCAATCAGTTGTGGGAAAAGGCAAGCTTAAGATGTCAAAGAAGATGCAAGCTTCCAGATGATATCATAAATACCTTAAGACACTGGCAAATGAATCGATATAAAAGTGAAATCCTCAACCATGTATGGAGCATTCTCCCTGGGCTGCTCTTATGGAACATATGGAAAGAAAGGAACAAGCGAATATTTAAAGATCAACATTCCCCAGTTGAAATTATCTGGAGAAAGGTATGTGTGAATATAGAAGAGACTTTGATGCTCAGATCTTGGACTATGGAAGACCTTCGAACACTAGACAATGAGAAGGCCATATGGGAAAACTGGAATATGCACCTCCCTCAGATACTCCACAACAAAATCCTTCCTAAAAGCAGCAGCACCAAAAAGGTCTCTTGGGCTGCCCCTCCAAAGCACTCCTTCCAGCTCAACTTTGATGGAGCCTCAAAAGGCAATCTTGGTCTAGCAAGATTTGGCGGAATTTTCCGAAATCATATTGGCATGCCTCTTCAGATCTACTATGGAAACATTGGATGGGACACCAACAAGTCGACTGATTTAGAAGGTTTATGGCAAGGTCTCATTCTTTCAAGGCATCACAACTTCCATCCCCTGGAGGTGGAAGGAGATTCTCAGATCCTAATCGACATGGCCAAACACCTCCTAAATGGCTCTCAAGCAAAGAAAATAGCCACTAGTTGGAGGCTTGAGGCAAGATTGGAAGCCATGGAGCAAGAGCTACTTAGTAACAAGGCCATCACCTTTAACCACATAAGAAGGGAGGGAAATAAGGTAGCTGACTTTATGGCCAACATCGATGTGGAAAATGAGTATACTCTACAAGCAGGAACTCTAGACATTTTAAAGAATCATGAACAGGCTCAAGAATGCAATCAATTGGTCCAAAATGATACCACCCCCTCAGATGTGGGTGCTGAAAGGTGTTAGTAAGGTGATGGGATGGGTGTGCAGGAGAGGCCACCTGCCCACCATGCGCACAGGTGACCCATACACTAGAGGAGAGGGACATTCTCGATGGATTGGGTTAAATTACAGAGGACGGCAGCAAAGCAGCATTTACGCTCCGTCCATTTTCGACTCCGCAACACGGCTTGGCTCCTCGGCAAACATGCAAACAATATTAATGGTGGGAGTGCTTTAAGGCAAGGGCAGCTACAATATTAATGGTGGAAGCATAGGTGTTACCATGTTCATTCAGGTTTGGTTTGGGGTTCTTCTACCGCCTCTGGTGCTATTGAGTTTAAGCCCTAGTTTGAATACCCAACCTATTTTTGATTCTCTCGGCTTCTGCATCCCAATTCGGTTCTGCCTAGCCCTGTTAATATGGTTAGGCCTCAGAAACGAATGCTAAGCCATTGAGGCTCCAACTCAAGAGGGTCCTCGCTCCCTTCAGCTGAGGCGGAGACCTTTCCTCACTGCCACTGCCACTGCCATTTCCCTCATGCAAGAGCTGCTAGCTTTCGGAGGCAGAGCTAACACCTGGAAGCTAGCTCTCTTGGGTCTCCATCCTCACATTTTTTCGGTTCAACTGTCTTCACCTTCAACAACCCTTTGAATTGCCCCCGGATCAATGCCCACATCTCAGTGCTATTCATAGATGAAGCCCAAAACGAGGGCGAAACCAATGCACATCAAGAGTTTACCTCACCAGTTACTGTCGCGAAGGCTACGGAGATGCCCTCTATAGACCCAGGGAAGGCAATGGAAAGACAACACTTTCAGAAGGAGGATGTCCAGACAGAGCCCGACACGACTGCGGTGAAGGAGGTCCAAGCGCAGGAAGCAGAAGAATATGGTTGGTGCAGAATTGTGGAGGAGGTTCTAGAAGATTAACTGCTACTCTGTCTCAGGTCATGCTGCTCGAAAGGGATTTTTCTTACTCCTTTTTGGCTTTGTCTTCGTGTCAAAATGTTTTGGCTTTGTCTTCATGTCAAAATGTTTTGCGTTAATGTGTCAATGTGGCATTGTGCCAACACTGTTGTTCAAGGCCAGTTTTCATAACATTTGGATGGATACTCTGTGTCAAATTCTCTAAATTCCCCTGTGCGGGATTGTTCTTTTGTTTGCTATCGCCCCTGTGTCGGAATGACTAGCTGTCAGGTTCGCCCTCTTCTTTTGCTACAAGCGGTTGTTCCATGCTGCCATTCTTCTAGGTAGCTGGATCTTCTAGATAGTTTGAATGTATTTGTACTCTGCTTTTGTATATAATAGAATAGTTTTACCGAGAAAAAAAATGGGTTTAGGGTTCTCTTCTGGTAAACCCTAGGCGTTATAGATTGTACATTCCTTAGTGATAATTGGCATTGTTTTACAACTTGGCACTATTTATGGTATGTAGTATTGATCTAGATCTCCTTGGTGAGGCTATATTTTTTGTGGATATGCTCCCCATTGTCCTGTGCTATTTTCATTAAGTTGTGTCACCATAATGGCGCCCACTCATCCCATCATAGCGTAGAGAAGCAACCTCTTTTCTACTGGTTGGGCGCCATTACTGCTTGATCTTATTGGGCAATTGGTGCCTAGTGGGGGAAAGACGACGCCTAGCAACAGAAGAAGATTGATGAAAAAGTGAGGTCAGAGATTATTAATCATAGATCTATGTGACATCCCAACAAAGTTCGCTTCAAGGAGGTATTTCTAACTCTCACCCATCTAGCTATACTCATGGAATACATAGCATGTGGGGAGCTATTTAAACACATCTACTACATGAGACGTTTCAGTGAGGATGAGGTTTGTGGGATGTTTTAGTGAGGATAAGGTTTGTTCCTCTCTCTATGTGTACACACCCAATCCCTAGGAAATAAGGAGTACATTGATTATTAATGTCAAGAATGAGGAAGGTGGAGAAACAACACTTCTACCTTAGCTTGGACCTACAAAGCACAAGCCAAGGTTTAATATTTTGCGACTATGTCTAGATTTCACGCATTTTTCTAAAACACAATTCTATTTCAATCCACTTTATACGCATTTCTTTAATAAATTTCTTTTTTTCTCCTTACACGGTTTCAATCCACTTTATATGCATTTCTTTAATAAATTTCATTTTTTCTCCTTACATGATATGTAAGTTCATGCATTTTTACAAATGATGAGCTTGTTTACACTTCATATATGGGATATATATGGATCTAAGCATTTCTTTGCTATAATTTATTTCTGGGTATTATTTTTCATTTGACAAAAATGTTTTAGCCATCTAGAGCATATCTAGATATCCATAGGATTAAACATGTTCCATAGCCACACTCCCTAGCCGCGAGAACTTCTTAATCTCTCGAGATCATGCTTTTCAAAGACACTAGTTTTTATCATTTTTAATAGCCTTCCCCATTATCAGTTCTTATTTAAGAATCTCTCTAACTTCTGAATCTCCCCAAATTGTGCTTTTCAAAGAAACTAGTTTTTATTATTATTAAAAGCCTTCTGCATTATGAGTTCTTATTGAGAATCTAGGTATTCTCTGAGTGGTCATTTTGTTTTTATCCTGAATTCCTAGACATTTGGATTTATGTAGGTTGGTAATTTTATTTTTATCCTGAACTCTCAGACATTTGGGTATTCTTTGAGTGATCATTTTATTTTTATCTCAAAATCCTTCACATTTGAACTTACATAGATTGGTCATTTTATTTTTATCCCGAACTCCGAGACATTTGGACTTACGTATATTATGCATTTTAATAACTTGGTTTTTTTGTTTTTTTATATGTTACTAAAATTCCACTTAGGCTCCCAAACAACCATAACACCTCGATTTCAATAAACATTAAGAACATTTATGGGTAATGTATGAATTTTTGGGTAAAAAAATAACGTATTTATGTAAACCTTTTAAATTTAAATATGTATTATCTATACTTGTTACTATTTATCCACTTATTATTATTATTTATTTATTACTGTTATTATTTAGTTACTATTTATTACTTATTATTATTATTTACCTTTTAAGTATTTTTATTTAGTGTACTAAGAGGCGCTCCACAACCTATTATGGGACATATTTCACATAAAAGTGTAAATGTAAATTTAAACATAAACATCTAACATTTCTAATCTAAACTCTATCCTATTTAGAAATCAATCTAATTATTATTATATATAAACACAATATAAATTTAAAATATAAAGAGGTTTATGAACACTCAAAAAATAGGTATGGTAAATTAATAAAAATATAAATAAACGAGAGGTATGTTAAATAAATAAAACATTTTTTTTTATATTTACTCTATACTTCACTTTATATTTACGAACACTCACTCGAAATAGAGGTTTTATTTAGGTGAACCCTATGGACCAAATACCATGGGCCCATTTATTATTAATACCACACAAAAAACATCATTATCCCTAATATTAATATTAATAAAAATAAAGATGGCACATGGTATTCTTGTGGAATGTACCCTATTTACAGGCGCAATTAAACCAGCATAGATCCATCTCTACTCTGGATGTACCAAGCATATAGAGTGAAAAATTATTCGATCCCTCTAGTAAACATGGATCTATGTTGGTTTACTTATTACTATTTAGTTTAACTTATTTTGTATCTTTAAATTTTAAAACATGTGGTATAAATTACATATTTATTTATTTTAAAATTTTAAAATGTGTTTTATAAATTACATACTTCACATTGATTACATCTTCAAATATTTAATGCATGCTTCAGAAACTGTATCTTTCAAATTAGATTATAATTGTCATTTAAATCCATAATACGCATGCCCTCATTGGAGGCTAAAGATGGATGATTGTAGTGACAACTTTGAAGGTTGCGATTTTAATTTAAAATTGAGTCATTATATAAGGAGAATTATTTTTGTGATTGAAGATGTGACGCTAATTATACTCATTATAGTCCATGATATTAGGATCTTAAATTAGAAATTTGTGGGGATGTGATGAGCAATTCCTTAAAATTCATTATGCAAGATAGACCTTAATATTTTACTATAGGAGTTATGGTTAAATTTTTATCTCTATTTGACTTTATGACATCAAGTTGTCTATGATGATCAATGCAGGAAACATGTACCAAGAATGAGGACCAGAAATTCCAATTACCAAGAACATTGTTCTATGCAAACAATGTTATCCAAGAATGTGAAATCTCAATCTCAGTACCACATTCATTGGTTTGACCATGAATATCAAGTTGCATACATGCTCACAAAAGATCTATTCTCACTATGTTGAAGCTCTGGGATCGAGGGTCATATCTAGTAAGAGTGTAGGAGATGTGCATGATTTCATGGAATAAGGAAATTCATGTATCAATGAGGAGCATATGTTGATATATGACATCCTTTCGACTGTTGTGGCCAGAGAAACTTCTATGGCAAGAAACAATGTTCCATTATTCTCTTTTATCATCTCATGTTTCTGAGTTAGCATGCTTCTATTGTACCATTTCATTATGCCTATGCCATGTAAATATCAAGTTGAGTTAATTTTACATTTTATTTCCAATATATTCAACTACTGAATATATTTTTTTCCCTATGTAGCTTGGATGATGGGATGACACACTCAGAAATAGGGGAAATGTAAATGCAACACTCAGAAGAGAAAGAGGCTAAAAATAACATTTGCTTATTTGAATTCAATGCTTGGAACTACAGGTTACTATGTTACCCGATCTTTTGAATGCATTCTTAAATACTCCCTGAGAAGGAAGTATGAAAATCTTCAAAATACTCTTAAATCATTGTTGGGTTGGTATTTGTTCCTCTAAGTTCTTAAAAACAATCTACTTATTGGTAACATATTGTCTGTTCAATGGTGCTAGTGTCCATATGCATTTCAATCTTAATTTCTCAGTCTATTTATTGAAACTATATCTGATTTTCAATTTAAAGAGTGTAATATTTTGTTAAACTTTACTAAAGACAAGTGGCATATTGCAGATAGTCGTAAACGGAGTGTACAAAATTCTTCTAAGCTCTAATACAAATATTGGGAGAGGTTGTGCCACTAAGGATTATTTTTTTGTAAGTTGTTTGAGATTAGTGCTATATCTTGTTTCAATTATTTGTATAGTGACAAAATTAAAAACGATTTGAGCATAGGTTGTCCATCGATTTTTTTGATGTCATGATCCTTTCACTTCATGGTTATTTTGGGCAAGCAAATGTTTAGGAATGTTTGACAATACGTCGTTTGATAGATAAATAACTTTTTTGTAATTGCAATGTCCATTCCATGATATCCTCTATTTATTGTTTGATTATATTTTAAGTGTCACTTTTGATTTTTCTTTGTATTTTAGCTATGAAATTGAAAACACTTGGTATCATGCCCATTTAAACAACAACCAAAGATTGAAGATGAGACTAATATTACATGATGTTGATTAAAATTATGTTAATCGTTTTGTACTGCAATATTTTCATGGCTATTAGAAAAGTTTACTTTCATGTTGTTATTTGAGCACATGTTGTTTACATACTTGCCAAAGTTCACGCGTTAGAGAATGAGACGTTGTTGCAAACAAAACAACAAGGATTAGACATCACACCTCAGATTATTTGTTTTCAAAAATAATATATAACCTGAGATTTTTAGAATGTAACTTAGTTAGCATGATTGTGCCTAAGCTTTCCCTGAAGGTTGAATACTAAGTTGCTAAGGTGTTATTTTCTATGGTGACATTTTATTTTCCTTGTTTATAGAGGTCATCTAACCACATAGTTACCACTGTCGCTCAACAAAAGAAATCTTGTTCAGGGTTCTTGCTTTTATGGGGAAAAATGACTTTAACATTGTTGATGTTGAGGGATATGTCATATAAATCCTTTATACTCTACTTTAGTTTATATTATAGTGTTCATCATATTTCATGCATTACACTCTCCACTATATCTTTTGTTTTCTTCAAAAAAGTAACTTAAGATTGATGGCTAGCAACAGGATTCAAAAAAAGAGGAAAACAATAAGAGTCGGGCAAGAAATGAAAAAAGAGAAAGAAGAGAACCATTCTAGTGATGCCTTTAAAGCCAATACCTTGCATAAGACACACACATAGAGATTGATCGTAAAGTCTTCAGAGTTGCTGAATTCATTTGCAATTCTTTGGCAACATAATGAAAATGTTTTGTAGTGATGAAACAATAGTTCATGTGTAATTGTAGTCTAGCCAATATTAAGTTGTAAACTCATTTTGTAATACTTGACATTTCATATAATATAATTTATGTGGTTGAAATTATTTATAGTTGCACTTGATATTGTTTATTATTGTAATTAAGATATGTAACTTTGCTTTTTCATATTAGATGAACCAGTGCACATTGTATAACATATTTTTAATTTAGTTGCAAAATCATACTAAGTAATTTATGTTGATTAATAATGAGCACATAAAATAAATCGAAAACTACTAAATTAGTAGTTTATATTAACTAATGATGAACACAAACAAAATTAATATACAACTAAATTAGTCATTTACAATAATTATTAATGAAAATAAATAAAATGAATATAAACTAGTAAATTAGTCATTTATATAATGAATATCAAATTACTGAAAAATGATAAATGACTACTGCAAATGATAAATTTGCAATTACAAATGAAAACCAAAATTTCCATATATACGACTATTAGTAGTTAATTTGTAGTATCTTGTAACACGATCAAGATTTAGTCATATTTCTTTGGTTATTAATTGCTTTCAAACGATGACTAAAATTTGCATACATATGACTATTAGTAGCTAATTTACAATATCTTATAACACGACCAACATTTTGGTCATATTTCTTTAGTCGTTAATTGGTTTTTTCAGGTAACAATATAGTAACATTTTTTTGCATATTTCTCATTAATTGTGGCAATTAATGACAAAATTTATGACTAAATATACTACTAGATGATGAAATTGTGACAACCAATTAATGACTAAGCTAAAAATGACTAAAGGTTCGTAGCATTATAAGATACTGTAAATTAGCTACTACTAGTCACAGACTGCAAAATGGTCATTTATATGCAAATTTTAGTCATTTTTTTAGTAACTAATTAGCCATTTTGTACTAGTATTTCCTCCCCATGTGCTTAGAGCACATGATCCTGACTTCGTGATCTCCACATGATCATTGTGTCCCTTAACATTAAGGGCATGGGGGGTGGCACTAAAGCTCACTCTCTAAAAGGGATCATACAGACACATATGGCAGATGAAATTCTACTACAAGAAACCATGATTTTTCAAGAAAGAACTTTGGAAATCCTACTACAAATTTGTCATGGGTGGCTTGTTTATGTTACAAATTCTTGCGGTGTTTCTAGAGGTTTAGTAGTGGCTTGGCAACCCTCTAGAATTATTTTTTTTCATACTAGACTCCTGTAGGTATTATCATATTTGGACATAGGTGGGGCTCTCATTTTCTTTTCCACATCCTTAATATGTATGTTCCATATATAGGCAGGAGAATTTTTTGAGCCAGGGTCAAAGAATCTAGGTTGTCGGATTTAAGTTCTCTCATTGTGGTAGGAGACTTGAATTTAACTATGGATAGTAATGAGATATGGGGAAATAAGGCCAAGTATGATTTCTTGAAGTCCTATTTCATTTAATTTTTCAATTCTCTTCCCCTACATGATATTACTCCAGCTAAGCTCATTCCCACATCGAACAAAGGACAAACGAGGTCTCCATGTATTTCCAAGCAACTGGATAGATTTCTAATCAAAGAACATCTTGTTGTGGGACTAATTGATCTATGGTATTCACTCATTCCTTCTTTCAACTTTGATCACCTTTCGAGGCTGCTCTACTGGGTTAGGGAATCTTGTCATAAGGTTCTTCCCTTTAAATTCAACCAATCTCGGTTGGCACATAAGGACTTCGAAGAGATTGTCCATTGCATTTTGAATGATTCTTTTTTACATCAGAACTCGACCTATATGGATAATCTATGTCGCAAATTTAAAATATTGAAGAGGGAGGTCTAAAAATTGGCTTCGATATAGAAAAAAGTTGAATCTCATCAATCAGACTCTATTGAAGTTTCTCTAAGTGATCTTAATAATCTGAAAGATCCATCATCTTCCTCTAAATGTCTCAAATTATAGATTTTGGAACTGGAAGCCAGGAAAAGATCTATTTACAAATTACAGGAAGAGGTTTGGCACCTTAAAAGCCAAGCTACATGGGTAGCGACAGGTGACAATAAATCTAAGTTTTTTCTTAGATTTTCCTCTGTGAGAAGGAGTGAAAATCCCATTTGGAGCATCCATGATGATGAGGATAATATTTTTCACTACTAATTTTAAAATCAAATTGGCCACCCTTTGTCACTTTAAGTGTCTTTTCTCAACTAAAGACCTCTCGGCACATCAACAAATGGATTTCAACAATCATATGCCCTATTTGATTCATGAGCCTCGGAATCATATTTTGGATAGACCTGTTACAAAAGATGAAATTCATAGCATTCTCCTTGCATGTTCCAAGGATAAAATCACTGGCCTCGCTAGATGGGAAGCAAAATTGTACATTCATTTCATTGATATTATGTCCTCAGAACTTCTGGCATTGGATGAATAGTCTAGGATCAAGGATTATATCCATAGAGCCATAAATGCTACTTTTACTCGTTAATTCCCAAAAGGAAGTCTCTTATCTCTTTGAACGTTTCCACCCCATCTCCCTTTGTAACTTGTTCTAAGAAATTATATTTATCCTCATTTCTTGCAAGGTTAAGATTTATTTTTCAAACTGTATCTCTGTAGAGAAATTTGGGTTTCTGGAGAGGAGACAAATCCAAGACTTCATGCCCATTGTGCAAGAATGCCTACACTCTATTAAGATGTAGAACTATTGGTTCGAGAGGGCTTGGCCTAGTTTTAGAGCATGTTGTGCACCAAGAAAATCCTCAACCACTAGCCCTTTTGATAAGGATCTGAAAGCCGATCGCACTCTCACATGAATCGGTTATGGCACGCTGCAAAACGAGGTTTCTACAGCCAGAGGGATATGCGTGTTGTTGCGTCAGTGTATTTACTTATGTTTTCTACCTTCCTATAAATTTGTGTACATGAATAACTTTGCACTGATGATTAATCTTACAAAATGCTTCTTAACACATATACATAACAGAAGCAATATAGCATGTATTATTTTGCATAATTTAGTAAACAATACACATAACAATATCAATAACAATAGAGCTTCAGTAGAGAAAGGTACACAATACTTCACCAAAAACTTCTTCTTTATTAATAATGATCTTCAATACATGATATTACGTAACCTGTGCACCCAACTGCAGGGGGTCTGGACACTCGGAAAAAGACTCTTCAAAGCCTTAGTGTACTAATCTATAGAGCCCTCCCCAAAATAAAGACTCAATATGAATAATATATGATTGGTTCTTTTATGATGATATTATTTACAAAGTATTACATCTTATTTAAATATACTTCCTTAATACAAGACCAAGGTCCCCATACCACGGATCCGACAAAAGAATAGACTAATACCCAAAACCCATTACAAAATAAGGGGGTTTGATCCACCCTAAATACCATAAAACATCACGTGATGAATATAACTTTGTTAGCTCTACGCTCTCCACTCCTCCAAATGCAGAGTTTTTAACCCAAAACTTGTTCCAAGTTGGGTTGTACCCAACAGGCCCCCAACACTCAGCTGTGACTTGTATCGAGTCACTCGGATTTAGTTCCCTTGATGTTCATTGCAATTCCTTTGTAGACTGCATTATACTGCTATACTGTCTCTCCTATTTGTTTCACTTGTTTGCACGCTTGCTCCAGCAATGGTTCTATGGTTGGGTCAACAACCTTCTGCATTATTTATGCATCCCTTTTCTTCAATTCTTTGAGCCTTTTGTAGAAAACTTGAGATAGTTTGAGGGTGTCATCTTGCCATGGCTAGGTCCTTTCTTACAAAATTTTCTCCTTCCTCTGAAGCTTGTCTATTTTCTTTTGGAGGTTGATCCCTTCAATAATATTGATGAGTCTCTGTAACACTAGTAGAGTCTTTATAGATGCTAAGATTTCATCATGTTGCTTCTATTTTACCTGTAATTCCTCCTCAATCTTATGGATGTTTGGATTGTCCTGTAGGGAGGTCCAAATCTACATCGTGTCATCCAATAATTTCCCGCAGTCTGCCACTGTGTTATAGATACCTTTTAAATGCTACCTTTAAATATTTCTGCCTATTCTCCCACACTTCTAGTAGTGTGGCTGGTTGCAACCTTATTTGCAGCTCTCATGTATAAACACTTATGGTGGTTGGTTTATATGCTTCATCTCTTTGTTTAGCCACCTCCTCTAGCTTCTCCTTTAGTGTATCTTTCTCCTTTTCCATCTACATTGTCATCGTCGAGGTTTGTTGCTCTTGCCCTTGCAACACAGTTGTTAGACTTTAATGGAATTTGTGCAACATCTAAATGGGAAGCGCGACAATACTTATGCTGACATTCTTCCATGCTTTAACTTGCTCTTTGTCTTCCAGTGAGTACCTGTGATCTACCCCAGCTAGCACCTACACAATTCTAAAGCAAATTTGTGTGTGTATTCTTTGTTCTACTTGTAGCAGCTAAGATCTTTGTTTTGGTGCTTTTGCTACTTGTAGCAACATCTTCGACTACATGATGCCCTTCTATACTTTAGTTAATATTATTCAATATCTATCATCAATTTTGTCCCAGGTTTTTGTCGTGATCTCCTATACCTTCTCTCATGTCTCATCAATGTCCCCATCAGTGAGGACAAAAATTTCTATGCCTTTGGACTTATCACCTTCTGCATTTTCCTATTTCTTTTCATAATTGTGTCTCTCATTCTAACAATAAAAGGTCACTCCTCTCATACTTGTGCATGACTAAGGATTTCCTCATGCTCCTGCTTAGTTTCCTCTATTTCCACCTCTGCATTCTTTCCACTTGTACCTGCATCCTTCGACGTACCCTTATTTGTTCCAACTACTCCAACAACTGGGGTCATCCATTCTTCTTTGCATTTTTGTACTACGTAGAGAAAATCATCTTCAGTTACCAAGTATCGCAATGGGTGCCATGTGTCAGTTGGGTCCTTCGTTGCCTTCACGTAAGATCTGTGGAAGTTTTCTTTGAAATCTGCAATGTGATAATATTGCTTATACAAACTAGATGACAGCCTTGGATGCTGATTCACCACCATGTGTAGATCGATTTCCATCACCACAAAGAAAATCCTATTCTCTATTCTGCATGTCGAATACTAAGTAAACTAGATTGAGGCATACATCACTACCTCACAAACATCCACCTCAACTGATGGAAACGATGATTCTTCTAGTTCTTTCCATGCAATCAACATGATGAGTATTAACAACCATGCGTAGTGGAATGAATTCCACTCTTCTCGTGCTTCCCTACGGTCTGTCAAAAATTCCTCACACATATAAGAAACCGAGTTAAACTAGATTCCTGCACTGCACTACATATCCAAAGACACTACAGTTATAGGCACCTTGTTGGCCCTACACTTCCTCATTACATTTCTTGCCAATATGTGTGGGTTGAAATGTACTCCTTGGTCATCAATGGAGTTGATGTCATATTTCTATGACTTATTCACTAAGCCAAACTTTTCCTTCATCATTTATGCCATTTCCTTATCCTTATTCTTTCCCACAGATTCTTTGTGGGGTGTTTTCCCTGATGGCTCAACACTATGAATTTTCTGATTAACATGTCATTAATCAGGATTCTCATCCCTAGATGAATGCATCCATCATGTACCAGTGCGAGGAGCTACCGCACACAAATTATATTGGTTGTGATTCGACTAAAGTGTGGCACATTCATCATGTTCAATAAACCTACTCTCTACAATCATGTAGCCTAATAGAACAGCTCCAACCTCATGACTCCACTATCTAGGTATTGAACCTACTTCAGATACCTGCTTGGTTCAAATTCAAGATATTTTCTTCAATCATTTAAGTACCCGTCTTCTATCTTTAGCAAGGGGATCATCCCCAACACTTCACCTTCAAATGGTACCTCCTTTGGCAACAATGGAGTGAACATGTCCAGGTTCCCATCCTTGGGCTCCTTAATCCTCTTGTCATTGTGTTTTCTTGGTGTCATGTAAGGTGGGAGCACAATGAGAATTTCTTCGTCCTCTATATGCATGCATTGAAATTTCGACTCCTCTTCACTATCAATGATCTTTTGAGGTACCTTCTACTGTGTCAGCTTATTTCCTTTCTGCTCCAACTTTTCCCCTTATCTTCTTTGTTCATGCGGACTTCTGTCTATGTTTTCTTCCTCGGGGATGTTATGATTTCTGCCCCAGAGACCTCAATTGGTATATTCTCCTTCTTCTTTCATGGTTGTGGTTCTGTGGGTACCTGCTCTCTTGGTGACCTCTAACATCTAGGGGACAGGCTTTCCTTCACTCCTTATGCCTCCATAATACCTGCTAATCCTTCCTTTGTAAATATTCCAACAATTTCTTCAAAACTCCTCTCAAACATATAATAGCTCTCTTTTATGCAATTTCTGAACTTCTCCAAACATCAAAGTGTCAAATGTGGCACAGGATGTGGTTTTTACAATAAATTTGAATACCAACCTCATGATTACTTGACGATTATCTCCTTTAATGTAGGTATGGGGCTAGATACAGCCAGTTTTTCTTCATAAATTCTCTTTTCCCACGTCCCTTAGCAACAATTTGCTTTTAATGCTATATTTCTCCTTCTAATGGTCATATTTCCGACCAAATTTAGTGAACCTTTCCTCATGGCACAGTCACCTTTTCTTTATCACAACTCCTTCAGACTTCGTCATATTCCTAAATATCGTGCAGTAATATTCCTTCAGTGAAGTGGCTTTTTGCATAGTAGTTTATAGTCCCGTGTCCAATTTCACTTGCACGTGGCACTAAGACTTCCTTCCCTTCAAATTTTAGTGCAAATATCCAAGGACATAGTCGTCCAAGTATATCTTCAATCTACTACCATTCACTCATCCCGGAATTAGCTAACCATTTAACTTCGCGAGCTAAACTACAACACCATCATACACATGATTGATGATATATGGTCATAACCAATGTATTCTAAATTTTCCTAGGAACTTCAAAAATTTACTATCATACAATAATACAAGATCTCTTTCTTAGAATGTCTCCTTCTTAATATGCCTCTCATGCCAATTTTTCTCCCTTGCTATCTCTACTTGTTGATGGAGCCTTGCTATAAACCTATCTTCTTCTAAAGCTAGTATTTGTGACATTCTTTCCTTCATAATGTCAGGGTTTTCCATATCTGTGACAAGTGCAATTCTCAATCTTGGCACAGTATATTCCATAGGCATAGCTGCCTATTGTCCATATACCAACTTAAATGGAGTTTACCCTGTCAATTTCTTGCATGTTGTCCTATATGCTCACAACATCGTTGGAAATCTTAAATCCCAATCATCTTTGTTCACATTGCATACCTTGGTCAATGCATTCTCCAAAATCTTATTGGAACCTTCCACTATTTCATTTGTCTTTTATGAGGATGATAAGGAGTGATATTCTGGAGATAAACCTGGAACTCCTCATTCAATGCTTCAATGGTGTAACTTGTTCACTCATCAATATCTTCAAACAACCAAACCTGGACAATATATATTCAAATATGAACTTCGCTGTAGTTTTTGCTTTGCAATCCTTCATTGGTTGTACCTCAACCCATCTTGTTAAAGAATTAGTTGCAGTGTTTCTATACCTCACACTAGCCTTCTTTCCTGGTAGATTGATAGGTCAGACAATGTCAATTATACATTTGTCAAAATCTTGCAAATTTACATGTGCCACTAGTGGTGTATCATCTCTTCTAGATCGCTTTCTTGTTCTTTAACATACATCACGTGCTTGGCATAATTCTTTTGCATCCTTATGTACTGTGGGCCACCATAACCCAACCCTCAATTATTTTTATGGAATTGATTTTCTTGCATAATGCCCTCTTGTGACTCCTCCATGAGCTTCTGTCAGAATAATCTATTGTTCATGTTCAAGGATGTACCTACAGAGTACTTCATCCGGTCCCATTTCGTACAAGTCTCCAACAATCAATGAGAAATCAGTTGCTTGAATGACCTAATCCTTCGTTTGTTTCATAATTTATTCCACAAGTGCCATTCATATGGTCATAAACTGAATAATATCCGCCGAGTGATCATCTGCAACTCTAATTATGATTAGTTATGCATGAGGAAGGTTATCTTCAATATTTGTGGGTTCTTCTCTTGTCTTTGTAGGACTGAAAATATTTAATCAACTTAATACTTGACTAAAGAGGGATACCACATGGCTGACGATCATCCATCTTAAAATGTTTCAATAGATCCAATACATATCTAGATTGAGAGAGAAATAGAATCAAGTAGAGGTAAAATGTTAATACCAAGAAAAAAATGAAAAAGACCAAGATATCTTATTCAAACGTGTTTGCAAGTGTTTTCTTCAATCCAATAATTAGGTTAGGAAAATTGCCTGTTATGACTAAATCACCAACATATACAATAATAATTAGAGTATCACCATCAATGGGTATAACAAAGATACTGTGAATACATTCACAACATTTTAACCCAAGAGTGAGAAAGATGTACTAAATCTTTGCATACTAGGGGTTGGGGGCTTGCTTCAATTCACAAAGAGATTTTTGTAGTCAATAAACAAGATTTGAATATATAAAAAGAGGGGGGTTGTTACATGTAAATTTCTTCAAATAATTCACCATGAATAAAATAATTTTATTGTCCATTTGGTCGACATACTATATGAAGTGAGAAAGAAGGGAAATAATCAATTGAATGCAACCCTTTCTTGCTGCAAGATCACAGGTTTTAGTAGTCAATTCTTTCTTGCTCAGAAAAAATATTTAAAAAAAATAAATTAGCTTTATAACCCTTCACAACATCTTCAAAGTTCAATTTAGTCTTGTAAACCCATCAACATTTTATGACATTCTTCTCTTAAGTTCGAGGAACTAAATCCGAAGTTTGGTTATTCAAAAGAAAGTCCATCTCAACTAACACAACCTGATCCCATTTAGGGTTTCCTCATTCATCATTGGAAGATATAGGATCATAAGTCTCAAGAACGTGATTCATTAAACAAACACTAACTTGTTACTTTTTACCATGACTCTATTGAGCTACAGAGATATCGCCAAAATCAAATCCAACTACGTTAATCATAGTGGCCCACCAAGTTAAGAAAAGAGTATGTGAATTGACATTCATTTTAGAACGTCTATTAGGAGAAGTAACGATCTCAACAAGTGAAAACTTACTACCAGTTGACTCAGGAACAAAGTTTGATTGAACATTCGGAATCTCAAAAAAGAGAAGAATTTATCCACAATATATAAGAATATCAAGGGAATCACTATGTAATACCTTTGAATAGGAGTTCAAAAAGTTAAGGCCTAAAGACTTATTATCAAAAATTAAATATTTCTTCTGATAATGATATGTTGTTTAGTATTATCAACTAGTTGAAAGGATTTTCATTCTTCTAATTATCCCATCATATTTATTCTGAGTTGTTGTCAACTGGTATATCTGAGTCAAATATTTGATGGTGAAAGATCCAATGACCATGTTCCTCTTGGTCATAAGGTTTCTTTCATCAATGTTTAGATGGTCAACAACACATCTAATAATATATATGTCAAGCAAGATACTTGGTCGAGCAGCAATTCTGTGGAGGAATGAATTGGCTAGATCAATATATGTAGTATCGGAAACTGGGTATGAATCTTCGACTATGGCTACTTTTTCTATGACTAACAACTCTTCATCATTGAAAATTTGATACATGAACTCCCAGGTAGATGTTCTAATGTCTGGCGTGCATGTGGTATCAGCAAATAATGTAGGAAATTCTACAACCTCAAGGGGAGGAGCAACTGATTATTGTTGAACAACAGGTTTCTTCTTGGGTTTGGTCGGTTTAGAGATTTCTATTGACTGGCTTGTCAAAAGAAACACAAGAGTAAGGAGTAACTAACACTCAGAGCGAATAACTTAACAAGTAACCAATTATGCAATAATCCAAGACTTTTATTAGTGAAATCTGAGGAAATTGTTGGTAATAATGAAGGCGTTTATTATATTGAAAACCATTAATTCTCCATAAAAACCATGATATTGAAACCCTGATATGATATGTGGAAGTCTTACGAGATCGGACTTTTATTGCTACACATAAAACATAGTGCTTTATTATTTTAAGGCTTTAGGAGTTAGAAAACTCGATCGGTAGATACTTTAATCAGATTTTTTGTTAACGGGACATGTTCGAAAGCTTTGATATTACACTTCCGAATAAACTTTTTAAAGTAAACGACAATGTTTAAGGCTTGAGATCTAATATTTTAGTTCCAATAAGAGGAATCTCTTGATTCAATTAATCTTTTGAAACGATAAAGGTAAGATTACCTTGCTTTATTGGATTTTTTGGGTTTTATCCAAAAAAATTAAAAGGGTCCCCATTATTTCTTAGTTCTATCATTAACAATAACGGAAGTTGTTGAGAGTACAATATGTACCCATTGGTCGGAAAACTTTAGAGTGTTGGCATAGCCAAACAATCTACACATCATTGCACCAACATAACAATAGGGTCCAAGAATAGAGGTTATCGCATACATACCCTTGTCCTTGCGCTTATGCTTGCTTGTGTCCCTTCTCCATCCTCAAATGACGTTAGATTCATCTTCATTTTCCTCCATGAACTTCTCAATGAAGTCTTTATCGTATTTCTTCTGTGCTCGTGGGAGAAACCGATTGTTGTTGAACGTGAATTTTCCCTTTTGGTGTAGCCAGTCATGACATTTCTACTGAATTTTGTTTATCAGGACTATTATGTGAGGAAAAAAACACAAGAGTGGCCAACGACTACACTTACATCGAATAACTTAGAGAAAGTTATCAATTTTAGATGAATCCAAGATTTTTATGAACCAAATCTTCACTAATCGTTAGTATTAATGAAAGAATTTAGAATATCGAAAACCTTAAATTCACTATATTTCACCATTAATTGATATAACATGGATCCACATGGGATTTCATACATGTCATCTTTATCAGAGGTTTTTATCAGAGAAATCAAATGTTTATCTTACTAAAACTTACAATATCATTTACCTTTGGAGCCGATTAATTTTATCAGAGCATATTTAATATAAAATCGCATCCACCCTTAATTGGAGCTTTTGGAATGAGACCTCCATTTAAATATATTGATCTCCAAATGCGATATGTCTTGCGGAGCCGATTTCCTTTATTATAACATCTTCAACACAATATCGCATTGCCATATTGCAACCTTTGAAGCCTTGTCACTTTGAAACCGCCGATTGCGATATGTGTTGTGGACCCGACTACTCCATCATAACACACCTTATTATAACATCGCATCTACCGGGTCATGCCCTTCATATCACAAGTTTTAAAGTTGTGTCTCATCATGGATATTAAAATTTGCAATGGTTATAATGGTTTAAATAATTAAATTGAATTGATATGGTGTAAATAAAGTTGCAAATCGGAGGCTTTGAAAGTTTTGGTCATGGAAATTAAAACAAAAACGCTGCTTGCGAGATCCCCATATGCTACGTGGTAGTTTTATGGGATCAACCTCTTTATTACTATTTACTTATATATGTGCAGGCTTTTATTATATTTAGGCCTTAAACCTTTAAATATTTGGGAAAGGTTTTAATCATTATTTTTCTTAAATTGGCTTTTTAGGATGTTTCCATATAAAACGTGAAAGTTAAACCTAAAATTTATCTCTCTTTTTAACTAAGTTTTTTGGGATCTTAAAACTAAGATTTCCTTATCTTATTAGAAATTGTTGGATTATATCCTAAATTTTAAAACAATCATCATTCTTTATTAATTGTTTTATTAATTATAATTGGTAGTTGTTGAGTAAGACAACACATATGTAGCTTTTTACTCAAATGTTGTTTTTACTACTTCCATACCCCCATTGCCCTGTTGTGCATGTCTAGCTGCATCTTGGTGCAGATGCTAATTATATATTAGCTAAAAATCCTAACATTAAAATAGCTAAACTAGTCGTAAATGGTATGTACAAAAAGTGTCCTACAATTCTCTTCCTCTAACGCCAACAAAATCGTGAGTATGTAAAATCTTGGTCCCTTCGTTATATCATTGGTTGCAAAATAGAGGTCCCTTCCTTATATCGTTGGTTGCAAAATATTCATGTAGTGATGGCTTCATTCTCCAACAGCTCCGGAATGATGCTTTATCTAAACGGGGGATGCCCCTCATCCAGGTTCAATTCATTTTGATCTCCAGGTGGATGGTGCTATCTGTGGAACCGACACATTCGACTTCTAGCGGAGGGAAGTTTGTTTTGATATCATCCTATCCTTTTTTCATCTTTTTTGGTTTCCGGATGGAGGCTTCTTATTCCAGATGCGGTTTTTTGTTTCTCCTTTCGGTTTGTAGCTTCGATATCTATCTTTTTCCTGCCTTGCTAGTGGATCTAGTGGATCTTGCAGACTTTAGATACATGCGTTTTCTTCTTCGCTACAAAGGAAAGTCGTTCCTATTCCCTATGTGGTCTTTTATGGCTTTCTCTTATCCTAAAAATTGTTCTATCCATATATTCTGTTCTATCCATATAGTTTCTCCAGTACCATGGAGATTACGAAAATTGGAGATATCAACTCCTTTTTTAATGAAAGGGGTTTGTTTTTTTTGAAAAAATTACATACAAGAAAACCTTATATGAAAATAAAATTATTATAAACAAAACTACTTTATATATTTCATTATAACTATAATATTACATATTTATATAACAAATTAAACATTAATGTAAATGGACTATCTCAAATAATATGTTAAAAAGTAACACACCTCTTAATGAAAGAGTTCACTTGTCAATTACACCAATCAAGAAAAAATATTAAATAGAAATAGAAATATTCACTTATCAATTACACTAATCGAGAAAAAAATATTATATCAAAGAAAAAAGTATTAAATAAAAATAGAAATGGGAGAAATTTTTATTGTGAAAGTTTTTCTAATAGATTTTTACGGTGTAATTTCTCTTACATAAAACAAAAATTCATTTAAATCACAAAAATAATTTTTCGGAGAGGAATTAATTACGAAATTCGATTTTCAAGGAACTACTCTAATATAGAATATGCTAGTAAGATCGAATGGTCCAAGGCCCGGACGTTGTTGACAAGTTAGCATCTACTTGGAAGTTGGAGTTGGCAATGGGCATAAATCCTGAATCCTCACGAAACTGCTCAAGTTGAAGTTGCAGCTACTAAGGATAATTGAGATTCGATACCTATAACTTATAATTGTACAACAAAAGCTTCTGCAACATGGGACTCATATTGATTAGCCTCTTCCTCGCGGATCAAACTGTTTTTGGTCATTATTGTCGTTAATGATATTGTAGTTCTTTCCAATTGACCATAAGAGCATTTAGAACCAGAGAATTTCAATATCCATTTAATGAATCCGTCATCATCGGGGGAACACAACGGATTGTTGTAACTTTATTTTAAGAAGTTTCAATCCAACGACTCTCATAAACGGGATGGATGCCGATGCTCTCTAGGTTAAAAACATATTTTCATCATAAACAGATAAAAACACCTCAATCAATATATTTTCTATTAATTAATGAATGAGTGAATTACACACATATTTATACAATCAATAGTCTCAAGATAGGAATTCTATCTTGGACGTACACTAGTGTAGTTGAGAAATTCTCTCAACCACACACTAAACTAGAGAAATCTAAATCCCTATTATATAGGAACAAACTCCTCAATTAGGAAATTACAACCATAGACAAGTAGGAATTAATTATTTCCAACTCCCCCCCTTAATGACTACTTGTCATGATAGTCAAATCCACCGCCATCAGGCAAATTGCATGTACAAAACCTCCAAAAAACACAATCTGCCGCCGTTGGACAGATCCACAATCTGCAAATTTGGCGTTTCCAATACAGCCAAATTGATCCGATCTGCCTCTCCTGCAGATCCACTTGAAGGTGAATTGGCACGATCCTGAATGATAAACCCGTGCCATTGGCACGATTAATGGCCTAACAAACGCGTCAGTTGGCCTTCCTGGCGCTGCTGTCAGCGCAAAAAACACACCAATCCCCTTCTACTCAGAAAAATCATCTGAGTCCGAGCCAGGTGTTACTGCAGTCCACCTGCTGCTACAACCACAAAGCTCCTGTGTACACACAGCCACAAAGGCAATCTGCCACCACCGGGCAAGTCTGATTTACCACCACCGGGCAAATCCGTCGACTTCATCTGCTTCCACCGAGCAGATCACAGAGCTCTGATTCGCCACCACCGGGCAGGTCCGATCACGGAATCTCAATTCGCCACCACGAGGCAGATCCGATCTACTACCACCGAGCTGATCAAGGATCTCAATTTGCCACCACCGGGCAGATCTGATCTGCTACCACTGAGCTGATCAAGGATCTCAATTTGCCACCATCGGGCAACTCCTGTAGCCACTAAAGCTCTATAGATGGTTTTAGGCTGACCACAAACCATTACAAAGTGGTTTTGAGATCACCACGAACTTTCAAATGCCTTAGCAAGGCTTACATTTCAACATTGGAGTTTCTGAGTACATACAATGACTATTACAACATACTAGGGAGTCTATTCCACAAACCACCTGAAAACAAAAAATATACTTTGTTTTGCTGTCCATTATAAATGTTGTTGCTACTCTTTTACCTCCTCTATGAGAGGTCCACTAATAAAAAAAAACTAGAACATAGGCACTCACAGCCCCACGAAGAGAACACAATTTCCCTTCAAGAACAGTTTTCAAGCATACTGCCTTATGCTTGCTAACAACCTGCAATATTATCTCGATCATCCTCCAATCTTTGACGTAACTATCATGTCTTCTCATATCTGGTAGTAAATCATCCCTGCAAATAGATTTGTCTATTGTTGAAATGGAAAATTCCAACATAGATTTACACTGGTGACACTAGTTTGCCAAGCTAAATATCACAACAATCTAATTTTTTTAACCAGATTTACATAAATGCATTTACATGTTAAGTTGATCAGTCCTCAACATGAAGCAAAATAACTTACGAAGACAATTTATTTCATCAAAAAAGATATGTTGTTGCCAATCAGGACCACATTCACAGACGACCCTCCCGAAAGTAGAGAAAACAGAAACAACAATCCAATTATTGTTAATCTTCCTTTGTGCCATAATCCAGCTCTCAAAGGGTAGCTGGCATGTTGCTGCAATCTAAGCCAAGGATATTACATGCCCTCGACTCAAGTCCATGATAGCTATGTCATCTTAGCATCAACCTTCAAGAAGCAACTCAGAAGGATGTTGGAACACTACCACAAATTTCTCACACGGTAGCTTATTTGTCTTCTGTGGTTAAAGCACCACAAGCTGACAATATGCATCCACGAAACCTATCTGGACAAGGAATCATTTTTGGCAAATATATTGTAATGGAAAGTAAAATTCTGGATCCAACTGTCATTACCTAAATGAACTGTACTTTACAAAATGCAAGAAAATGCATATAGATCTCTTTTCCTATTCATACCAACCCATCTGCAACGGGATTTGACCATGAAAATCAAGCTTTTGACATCAGATTACCATTGGAGAGAGCTTCTGTCTGCAATTCTCAATAACCAAGCTGCTTTCTGCAAATGCCAATCACAGGATCCATCGGAAGAGGAAATAAGCTTGAAGAATCAACTCCTCATCTCTTCCTACAATTGAGAGGAAGCTTCTGAAGACATCCATTACACAGGCAAATTAGACTACTTTCTTGACATCCCAGGACATTATGGAACTTGTTCATGACAATATCAAAATAAGCATCCAGCTCTCCTTCATAACTTGTTCAAGACAAACACTGCAAGTCAGTTCTTCTTCCCGGCCTTTTCCACTACCTTCAATGTTCTCTGAATCAGTTTTCTTTGTTTTCCATATGCCTCAAACGTAACCGCAATTCTTTGAAAGATCCAAAAACGTAACCGCAGTTCAGTGTGACTTACTAAGCCCCCAGCTGCTGCAGCAACAGCTACAGCATGTGCCTAGGCCTGAGCTTGAAGCTGTTGACACATTGCATACATCCGTAGGCTGCTTGCCATCAAAAATACACCAAGGCCCAGCCAGAGCAGAAAATTTGGAGACATTTGGTGGGAATTCAAGATCATGAACAACAACAGTACTCTGGCCAGAACTGCCATAGGATTAGCATTTATTGAGCATCCACCACCATGCATACGCACAGCACGTCTCTCTGGTATGAAACTGGGAAATCCGCTTTCTATATCCCCCCGTGATCCTCGGAAGACAAAGCTCATGTTTGCAGATCCCAATCAAACTGTTGCAGGATCTCGATCGCTACAGTCTTCTACCCCTCCAACCGCAGACTATTGATCGAATTCGCTAGATAGATCGGCAACTCTGCGGTCACCTCCCGGATCAGCCTCATACAGAACATATGCCAAGCAATGGACCCCGGCCAGAACGACAGCAACCGCCTTTATGGTCTTCATAGCACAGTCAAGCACACCAGAATAAGGTGCTGGCTGTCCTGGTTTAGGGTTCATATTCATGATCCGTGTCTTGATGACGTCCACGAGATTTGAAGCCACGGCAACCACAAACCCCGCACTGAAGCTAGCTGTCACATGCGTGCCCAGGCCGTCCTTCATAATGTCATGGAAGATGATGGTCTCCTTGATTTGATCGTAGGACGCCAGCTACGACGCCGTCACGATCATGGCCCTCTGGACGGTCAGCAATGACCCTATCCACAGTGAAGTCACGCCCTCCTATCGAACCATGCGACCAATGGCATCGAAGACAAAAACTCCCATATTAAGGCTTCAACATTTTTCAGACCTGGCTTTAAGTCGATCGATGAGAAGAGCATCCTCCAATGTATAGGAAGGCACTACAAGAGTAAAACCCCTTTCCTCATTCAGCTTCGCTGCAGATTGCATGGCCTCTCCAATTACTCCAGACTGGGGACGATGACGCCCATGAGGACTCCCACGAGCCTCTGCCTCCATGATTTTCTCTGCATCTTCTCTCATCACAGCCTTGTCTGCGGGAAGATCTGTAGTCGTTGCCAGCAAAATGTTTGACAGAGTGGTCTTCCCCACATCATTTACTCGAGGATTAAGCTCGGCTATTGCTTGGGTTGTGGCAGCTGACGGGGTTTCCTGTAGCCCTTTTTTCTGCAGATTGAATGGCTCGAGTGTCGTTTGAATAAATTGGTTTTTCTCCTTCCTTCATTGCAGCAGCTTGAAGGGCCTGGCCAATTGTCATGGCATCAGTGGCAGCAACAGAATGCTGTGTGGAAACAGGCTTTATCTCTGAATGCACTAGCTGACCTGCAACAAATTCTGTACTAACCACCTGCCCAGGAATTTGAGTCTCTATAACTGCCATTCCCTCCGCTGTGGCAATGGTCTCGCGGTTTGGATCCAACAAACCTAATCTCTCGTTTATTTCCGCTGCCAACTGCATTATGGCAGCTGCGCCTCCTTTCAGGCTGTGCCCTTCAGCACTCGTCTCTGCGCTCTGCATCAACGCTGCTCCACAACAGTATCTCCATCGACCCACACGATGATGGACAAACAAAATTAGTTTATTTCTCTATGCCCAGGAGAAGCCCAGCCCATAAGGGGCTAGGCCCTCAGACTCTGATACCAAGATAAAAACACCTCAACCAATATATTTTCTATTAATTAATGAATGAGTGAATTACACACATATTTATACAATCAATAGTCTCAAGATAGGAATTCTATCTTGGACGTACACTAGTGTAGTTGAGAAATTCTCTCAACCACACACTAAACTAGAGAAATCTAAATCCCTATTATATAGGAACAAACTCCTCAAATGGAGAATTACAACCATAGACAAGTAGGAATTAATTATTTCCAACTGAAACAACCATCATATTTTCTTTTTTTCAATTTGATAATATAATTTTTAATTTTGTTTTTTATTATATTATTTTAAATTCAAATTTGATGTGATTTAAATATAGATTAAAATAAATTAATAATTTAAATACAATTTTAAATATTAAAAAAATACTTAAAAACTCTATTTCTAAGCATTCCAATTATATAAATTTAACAATTCAAAACCACCATACTATATTCCTGAATCATCCAAAGAGAAACCAAAAAAAATTGACTTTGTTGCAACTTAATTAATTTGACATCCAATGAAATTGGTAAATATAGCGTGGATTTAGACAATTGTGATTCGCAACACGGTGGCTGAGGTGATACATTACATGATATGAAAATGTAAAATGTAAATTGAAGAAGAAGTCATTAATGGTGTAAATGCTTGTGGGATTACCCTATAATAATGTAAAAATGATATGTCGAGATAGAGTCGATGAGATGTGTTTTTGTAGTTAGTGTTTCACTTTATTTGTCCTGAGTTATTTGTCATGAGTTATGTTTTTGTAGTTTGTGTTGTAAGTTGGTGATCAGAGCTATGTGTGTCTATATAATGTACTAGCTATCCAAACAATTTGATCAATAATAAGATTTGGTTCTATTCTTATTCTTATGTACGTCTCTGATTTTTCTAATTTAGCATCACAACTTAGAAGCTCTTGTTGTAGACTGAAAGATCTGTTCTCGAGAGATCTTGGAGGTTCATTGCGTTGTGGTTAAGCAGGGAATAGCAGTGAAGCCTGAGCTGGCCGCATAATTCTGACGCAATGATCTATTGCGGTGTATTGTTTGTGTGCGATCTGGATGTGGTCGTTGGTTGCAAAGAAGGGCATGTAGTTGCTCGTGTCGTGGCCGTGTCGGTGGTCATTTTGTGTACCCTTTGTTACCCTCTGTTTGAAGGCTTAGTTGAGTGTGAGTTGTTGAGGAGTTGTCCAAGGGAACCTTTGTAAACCCTCTTCCCACAGTCTGCGTACTGATTGAAAGAGCTCAGGGCAAGAGTTGTCGTGGAAGTAGTGTTAGAAATATTTCATAAAGAAAGTTTATTTTTTTGTTAACATGAAAGTTTATTTTTTATGGTAAAAATAAAAATAAAAAATGGGTGAAAGTTAAAAATTGTTGATAAAAAGGTGTATTTGATTAAAAAGGGAAATAAAGTTTTCGAAACAGGGTTTGGTAAAAAAAGGAGAATAAGAAGTAATTTTGGTTTTGTTTTTTATTTGAAGCAATATTACGTCTTGTTTTTTTAGATAATGTGCATTTGGTTTTGGATCTGGTGAATTTGAATGTAGATCTGGTGGATTTGGGTGCTTTTTGTTGATTGGAGACAAATTTTTTGTCATTATGTCAAATTTTTTGGCTGAAAGTTATTTGAATGAGTCCACAAGGCTTGATGGAGGAAATTACACAAATTGGAAATTCAAGGTATTAGCCATTTTAGATGGAAATATTGTGTGGCCCATACTTAGGAGGCAGAGCCCAAACCCACTATTGTTGCAACTATTCTAGATTGGGAAAAGAAGGAAACAAAAGCAAAGGTGTTGCTACGAATGTAAGTTAAGGACAACATTATTCATCATACCCACTATTGTTGCAACTATTCTAGATTGGGAAAAGAAGGAAACAAAAGCAAAGGTGTTGCTACGAATGTAAGTTAAGGACAACATTATTCATCATATCAGGGATTGTAAAAAATCCAAAGAAACATGTGATCTTCTCAAAATTGTATATGAAACATCTCAAAGAAACATGTGATCTTCTCAAAATTATATATGAAGCATCTAATACCAACCGGATTTTGTTCTTAAACACCAAGATTTTGTCAATTAAAATGGAGGCCAATGAAATTATAAGAAATTTCATTTCTGGTTTCAAAGATCTAAGTGATAAATTAGAAAACATTGGTGAAAAAGTGTCCAATACTGACTTGGTAACTATCAGATTAAATGGCTTAGTAAAAGATTATCAAATTTTTGTTTCAAGTCTTTCAGCTAGAGAGAAGTCTCCTACTTTTGATGAATTTACAAATATTCTTCTACAAGAGGAAGAGAGGATGAAGACCTTCGATTTGGGCTCAAATAGTTCAGATTTGGCATTGGTAGCCAAGGTTAATAGCCATACAAAGGCAAGCAATGGGACAAAAGCAGAGGAAAGTTTCAAGCAAAGGAGAAATGTATGGCACAATCTAAATTTCCTGTTCGTGATAAGAGAAATGATGATTGTTATTACTGTGGAAAACTTGGAAATCATGCTAAATATTGTTATAAAATAAAACATAATGAGTCTAAATAGAGAAAAGAGAAGGCATAATGGGAATTTTGTGCACAAAGACATCTCAATCAATGATGCATTTAAAAATCTCAAATCGTTTGTTTTTTATGTTGCATTGTCTGTTGAGACTGATGTTGTGAATGCTTGGTTCATTGATTCTGGTGCATCACTCCACATGTCTTGTAATAAGGATTAGTTTGATGAATATCTTGAGAACATTGATGGAACATATTTTTTCTTTGAGATATAGATCCCTTCAAGTTCAAGGTGATGGAATAATAGGTGTGATCTTACCTAATGGAAAAGAGAGACAGATCCACGATGTGATGTAGGTTCCCAATATAAAAAAAGAATTGAATTAATGTTTCTACTATTGTTGATTAAGGTCTAAAGGTGGAATTTCTCAAATCACAGTGTGTTGTTAAAGGTACCCATGATCACTACAAGGTTATTGCCACAGGTACCAGAGTTAGAGGCTTGTATAAGATAGATGTGACCATGATAGGTCATCAAGCCTTGGCATCTACAACAATGTCAACAAAAAAGTTATGGCATCAAAGGTATGGTCATTTAAATCACAATGATTTAATGTTACTTCAAAGAAAAACAAGGGTTGAAGGCCTTCTTGTTATGAAGAATAATCATGTTGAATGTGAAGCATGTGCACATGGCAAGCAACATAAAGAGGAATTTCCTAGACATGAATGAAAAATGCAAAGAGAAACACTTGAATTAATTTATGTTGATGTATGTGGACCTATAAAACCTAGATATCTTGGAGGAGAATTGTACTTACATATTTCAGTTGATGATAGATCTAGATACAGTTGGGTCTATTTATTAAGAAAGAAAAGTGATTTTTTTTAATACTTTAAGGAATTCAAAAACATGGTGGAAAAACAAACTAGGAAATGCATCAAAATTCTCAGATCTGATCAGGGGGGAGAATACAGATCAAAATATTTTAATCACTATTGCAAAAGTCATGGTATTCTACCACAATTTACAGTGGAGTTGATGAGAGGAAAAATAGAACACTAGTGGAATGTGCACGGAGCATGCTTCAAGGTAAAAATATCTCTAATGGTTTTTGGGTTGAAGTCATTAATACTGTTGTTTATTTGAAAAATAGAAGTCCAACCAAAAGTTTAAATTTGAAAACACATTTTGAATCATTTTATGCATACAAACCAAAAGTGAACCATTTAAGGGTTTTTAGATGCAAGGTATTTGCTCATATTCCAAAATATTAAAGAAAACTTCATGCAAAATCAATTAAGTGCACATTCATTGGTTATTGTGATGATGAAAAGGCATACAAGTTGTTTGATCCTAGTTCACATAGATTGCTTGCAAGTAGGGATGTGGTGTTTCATTAAAATGTAGATGAAGGCGATAAAATGAATAACACTAGTGTATGGCATGATATTGATGATTATGTCAAAATTGAATCAAGATTTTAACAGGAACATGCACAAATACAACAACAGGTACATGAACAAGTACAGGTTCAAGAGCAGGAGGCATCCAAGAGTCATGACACTCTAAGAAGAGAATAAGAGACTCCCCAAAGTAGAGATAAGAATGAAAATAGTAAAACTCTAAGGAGGTCATCACGTCAAATTCAACCACCTATAAGTTATAAATATTATGCATTGATGTCTCGTGTAATGAATGTTGTAGATCCTTCAAGTTCTGAAGAAGCTAAAGAATATAAAGAATGGAGAGATGCAATGAATGAAGAATGTAGCTCCATAATGAAGAATGACACATAGGAATTAAGATAATTACCCAAAGATAAAGTTCCCATAGGATGCAAATGGTTGTTCAAACCAAAGTTTAATGTTGATGGCAATATTGATAAGTATAAAGCTATATTGGTTGTGAAAGTATTCACAAAAAGAAGGCATTGATTATGAAGATACTTTTGCACCTGTAGCTAAATTGAATACAATCAGAATCATGATTGCATTAGCTACAAAACAAAATTGGAAAATACATTAGTTAGATGTCAAATCTTCTTTCTTGAATGGTAAATTAAAACAAGAAGTTTATTTGACTCATCCTGAAGGGTTTGTAAAGGAGGGACAGGAGCATCTTGTTTGCAAGTTAAAGAAAGATTTGTATGGTTTGAAACAACCACCAAGGTCTTCGTATGCGAAAATTGATTCATCCGTTTATGAAAAAGGTTTTGTGAGAAGCAAAAGTGATCCTAACTTGTACATCAAGAGAGATGAAGATGGGAACATTACCTTCATATCTTTGTATGTTAATGATCTTATCATAATAAGCAGTGCACTCAAGTTGATTGAAGAAATCAGAATTCAGTTGTCACAGGTATTTGAAATGAAGGATCTTGTTGAATTGCATTATTGTTTGGGTCTTGAAATTTGGAGGGAATCTGGTAAGAAAATCATCACACAAAGAAAATATGAAAAGACAATCCTTGAAATGTCTCATATGTTTGAATGCAAACCAATGTCTAATCCTTTTGAATTGAATGCCAAGTTGTACAGTGATGATGGATCTAAAGAAGTGAATGGAAGTTTGTATCATCAGTTGGTGGGAATTTTGATCTACCTCGCCACTACCAGCCCAGATATAGTGTATTATATCAACATGCTTAGTGAATTTATGGCTAAGACTTTTGAAAGTCGTCGTAAAGCAGCAAAGAATGTCCTTCAATATTTGAAGAGAACACTTTATTTTGCTATTTTGTATACTGATGAATGTGATATTGAGTTGGCAGGTTTTTCTGATTCAAATTGGGCTGGAAATACTGATGATAGAAGATAAACATTTGGATATGCATTCAATTTAGGATCGGGGTCGTATCATGGAGCAACAAGAAACAACCAATTGTTTCTTTGTCATCCACATAAGTTGAATACAAAGCCTTGACCAATGCAACTTGTGAAGCTATTTGGTTAAGGAGGATTCTTGAAGATGTTGGAGAAAAGAAAAGAAGACCAACAAGCATCAGATGTGACAACCATAGTTCCATCAAGTTGGAAAATAATCCAATTTATCATGCTAGAACAAGACATATTGAAGTCTAGCATCATTTTGTAGGAGAAAAGATACAATCAAATGAGATTCATTTAGTTTATTGTAATACAACTCAGAATGTAGCCGAAATCTTTACCAAGCCTCTTGGAAAGATGAAATTTGAAATATGTTGACAACGACTAGGCATTCTTGAAAATTTGTTTCTCCATTAAGGGGGGATGTTGAAATAATGTAGAAATGATATGTCAAGATAGAGTTGATGACTTATGTTCTCGTAGTTAGTGTTTGGGTCCATCTATCATGAGTTGTATCTATGTAGTTTGTGTTGTGAGTTGGTGATTCTAATGTACTGGTTGTCCAAACAGTTTGATCAATAACAATATTTGGTTTTATTCTTGTGTATCTCTTTGATTTTCTAATTTAGTAAATGGATAGCAAAGAGACTGTGAAAATGCCTATCTTTGAGTCATGCAAATGTATCATTTCTTGTTTGATGGGTGTGATGTGGTAAAGGAGTCCTCCTCTCATAATAATTTCCTACAAGTGCACTATATGGTCTAGATTTCTCCTAACGCATAGATGGGTCAATCTCAGAGGATCCATGCATTAAGTATCTATGCGTGAAATCACCAATCAACCATTAATATGTATGTATCCATCTCCATAGACTTTATACAAAATCACTAATGTCAAGGACATGGCTTCAATGCTATAAAGGGGTGCATTAGATAAGTGTAACTTTGTATACCATAACACAATATGAAGCCTCAATGGGCTCATCAATGTCAAGTTTAGCTTCCATGATTTTTTGGTGATTTTAAAAAGCATTTTTGAAATATATAAATGAGTTGTGTTTAAATAAATTTCATCCCTACTCAGGAGGAAATATATTTATATATATATGCTGACATAACAGCAATGATTTCACCCAGGAAAAATTAATGAACCCCACCCTAAGCTGAAACTCGAATCCAAATCCAAAAAAATGATCAACTCTCTCATCATCCGTACGTTGTCTATAAAACACAATGAAAATATTGATGGAATATCAATCACAAGAGGAAATCTTAGCAGAAGATCTCACAAAACTACCATAATATTCATACTTATTGTGATCAGAATTTCGGTACATTATTTTCAGAATGAATATGGATAATGGAGTTTTAAGTCCTCTGAATAGTAGAGAGTTGACCATGGACCACGATTAGCCTCCCTCTTGCCATCAATTTATCCCTAGCAATGAAGCTCATGCTCTTGCCATCAATTTATCCCTAGCAATGAATGTAAAGGAAGCTCATGCTTTGGGCCATGGAGAGAATAACAATAAGAATTTCTTGATAATCTGCATCGACAATACCTCAAAAATCTGTAAGTACTCATTCTCAAATACAACTTATAAGGACCCAAGTTAGCTTTCCCGTTCAACCCCTCAAACTCATTATTTGCACTCATTATTTGCATAATTTGCATATTATGAGTCAAACTCATTATTTTCCTAATACATTTGCATATTATGAGTTATTTATACAACTTACAAGGACCCAAGTGAACTTTCCTCTTCAACCCTGAAACTCATCATTTGCATATTATGAGTTCTTTTGGATGAGAAAAATGTATTCTTCAATCTACGGTGATTTATTGTATAAACAACGGTAATGTTTACTAATATAAAATAGTGAAGGACAAAGCATGTTTGGGCAGGGTTCATGTCAGTTGTTAATTTTGCTCA
The DNA here is from genome assembly GCA_000404065.3 of Pinus taeda. NCBI lineage: Eukaryota > Viridiplantae > Streptophyta > Pinopsida > Pinales > Pinaceae > Pinus > Pinus taeda. Next base: position 92,791 of record APFE030939247.1, on the reverse strand, counting down.
ATTTACATTAAATTACTGTAAAAACCTTCTATGAGGGTAGCATACAGAAATGAGATTCATCCAGTACCTTCAATCAAAATCTCATCTAGGCTATTTTTTAATAAGGAAAGTACAATGGTAGCAACATAAAAATTCAAGTTGCACTAAACCTAGATGCAAAAAGATTGGTGATCCGAATTAGCCAACAAGAGATTGGTGCTCCTAATTAGCCAACTACCATAGCTGATTGTAAGAAAACATCAAATTTGTTGCCAAAATTGGTGCAGATTCAGCCTCGACGGTAGGTCTCTGCAACACGAATAACTTCCAGAAACTGGGACAAAGAAATGGCCGGAGGAGCCTGTTTTTAATATAAAATTTTATAAAAACCCGAAAAAAATTTCCGAATTCCAACACTGCCTCTACACAACCAAATTATTACCAACTAACCAAACAACCACACCAAAATGGCCGGAGCTTTCAAAGTCATTTCAACACAATTCCCTGCCTTTCTATTAGGTCAGCAGAAGTAAAAGACTCACATTGATAATGCTTTCGAAATATTTTTATATGTACCCGTCTCTGTAAATATTCACATTTACTCTTAATTCTCACCTTGACGCACTGTTGGAAGAACGTACTGCATGGAAGAAAAACGAATCGCATAGTGGCGTTCCATCACTCACAAATGTGGGGTAGGAGTAATTATAACACTAATTTAATTTTGACATCAAAGTTAGCTTATACATCGTGTCTCATATTCATGCTCAGGTGTAAAGCATACTAGTAATTCTTAATTTGACTCTATTTGATGATGACTTTTTATGAATTTGAAGCATGAACCAGCTAGTTTCCGGTCTGGAATCAATTTCTCTCCGCTGAATAGACTGTGACATCAGATTACCACGGTGGAGATGCTTTGACAAACCAAATTATTACCAATTAACCAAACAACCAGAAGCTCCGACCACGCGAAAATGGCGGGAGCTTTATCAGTCAATTCAACTCAATTACGTGCCTGCTATTAGGTCAGCAGAAGCAAAAGACTGAGACATTGAGACATTGAGAATGCTTTTGAAATATTTTCATATGTACCGGAAGAACGTACTGCATGGAGAAAACAGAATAGTATAGCAAGTGGAAAAAAAATGGCGTTCCATCACTCACAAATGTGGGGTAGTGCTAATTATAACACTAATTTAATTTCGCGGTCAGAGTTACCTTATACATCAAACTTTGTGTTTATGGGATAAAATTCCCAGGTTCATATCAAATCATATCAGTGATTTGACTACTTACTATATTAAGGTGTACATATTTTAATTGTTGACTTTATTTGATGATAATTTTTTATGATTTCATTTCTTTTAAATTTGAATTTAGGAATTTTTTAAATAAAAAACACATGCGCAATCATTAAATTAATAAACACTTAAATGATCCGACGGAAGAGAGCAATAAATATTACTGTAAATTCTTCTCTTCTTTAAGCTTTTTTGGCCAAGCATTCATTTGGATTCTCTTGAATTGAGTCTTTGGATTGACTGGAATATGGCGCTGTTTAAAAAGCGAGTGATTTTTTGAATTGAGTCTTTGGATTGACTGGAATATGGCCTTTAATTTCTTCGCTGTGCGCATCATGGTAACATCAATAGATAATCTCCTTTTCTTTCGTCACCAACACGAAGAAATGAGGAAGACGATCATAAAATTAATGACAAGCGGGCCCCATGCAAGTTGAAAGGCCTCATGATGGCATGGTACGAAATTGAGAAGATCAAAAAATCAGTACAGGTTACTTTGGACAAACAACCGAATTCTTTACAACGAAAATGGTTTCAGCGCCATCTCCATTGTCTCCATGGTTTCAATAACTAATGATTTTGTCCGAGACTTTACTTTCTGAACTATAATTACGAGAAATTCAGGGCAGAATCCCTGAAATATATATAGATATGATTATGGAATTGGGTCATAGTTATCATCCTCCATTAGCCAAAAACACAACCCAAAAAAAATTAAAATTAAAATATCCTATTTTTTAAAAAATTGTTTTAAAATAAAAATATAAACTATTAAAAACATAAACCCAAAAGAATTAAAACTAAATATCAAAACCTTTTAAATTTTATTTTAAAATATAAATATAAATAAAAATATAAACTATTAATATTACCCTAGAGAAATATTACATTAGAGCATGTTGAGGAAACTATTAATATTACCCTAGAGAAATATTACATTAGAGCATGTTGAGGAGAAATCGATAGCTTTGTATTCTCAAGATATCTTTATTTTTTAGTGTTGATTATCCATTAATATCGGAGTAGGGTTTATGAATTATATTTGTATTGTTTAGCTTATAATTATGTTGATTATACTCTAACTTTATGTTAGCAAATATATGTTAATTACTGGAATGTTAGTTTGGCTTATTTTTCAGATTTCTTATTATTTTTATGGTATTCATGAGTGTTGAAGATATTGAAAATATCTTGGACATTAACTTAAAGTTAGATCTTGATAGAGCTTTAACATAATAACTTACATATATATATGTATTTTTGTTGAGATAGACCATACTAAAATTCTTCTAAGCAAAATGATTTTGAAATATTTTTTATTTAATCAACATAGGTCTTGGATTATGCGAATCCAATATGCAAGTGCAAGATCTATCATCTTCTAAGACATTTGAAAGCTACTTATCACCATTCTAAAGCTCATACTCCTTAGAAGAAAGGGACAAAAAAAGTTAAAGAGATGAAATTTTAAAAGGAATCAAATTCAAACATTAGCATTAATCAAAATAAGGTATATCAACAAAACAAAACATCAACCTTGATAAGGAAAAATAACAATCAAATGTACACTAAATGGATATCACGGTTCCCTCATTAAGGGAAGACAAGGTAGTTGAAGCCCATCTAAGTAGATAAAAAAATAAAAAATCTAATAACTCTAATTTAGATAAGGATTGAGTTCCTTCTAAGAATCTCAATCTTCCATGTCTTGACTAATAGTTAGTTATCTTTATTGGCTCCTACAACAATGAGGTGGGAAGAAGTTAAAATAAGGCAACAAAAAATAGCACTATTTTAATAGTTAATAATCACATATATATTAATGATGTGTTGTAATTTTTGTGAGTGTAATATGTGCTAAGTGTAAAAGATATCTCTACTTTCTTTTCCTTGTATCATGCTTTGACTCTTTGAAGAATGTTAGTTTTCATTTGAAATGAAATAAAATTTATAATTATTTTTTCTTGTAAAACAATAGAGTTAAAAGGCTTAAGGAAAAACTTCCTCCTTAGATTGCACCAAACTTAACTTTAATACTTTCTCAATGAAATCAAATTTCCCCACCTTATGAACTTGTTCAATAATCTATGGCCATCTATTAATGCATATTAGTAAACTATTAGCTCAAAGCAAATGTTCTCTCTATTTCTGCTTTAATTTTCAATATAAGTGTTTTAACATAGTTATTAGTCCTTTGCCATGGTAGGACTCTAGAAATTGATTTGCCTATAATGTTTAATTTTGAAAAACAAATATCTTTCTTCAATATTATTGAAAACACATATTGGAGCATAATTCTGAAGGTCTTATTGCAGCCACCATGTGCATAATTGTCTCATGCTTTTTTGTTATAATTTATGGATCTATTTGCAATATTTATGGCATGATTTTTAATCCTTGAAAATAGGTCATACTAAGGGTGCTTACTTAAAGTTACTTCCCACAATAATTTAAATAACCTATTTATAGTCAATTACTACTCACTAAAATTGAAAATTCAAGCAAGTATTTTCCAAAAAATGAATAGGAACATGATGGAAACAAATATATCTGTCATTTTCTTCAACACTTTAACATGTAGGAGTAAAAGTGTAAATGTGAAAACTTAGTAGTGGTTACTACCCACAAAAAATGTATGTAAGTCCTTATTGGTTAGTAAACAGGCAAGCAAAGGATGAAATCTTCTTATGTTTGAACATAAACAATTTTGTTTTTATATAATGATTTGAAGGATATAAAAAATAATAATAATTTGTTCATATCTTTAAACTAACATGACAAACAAACAAAGTTTAGCCTAAACAAATAAATTCAACATGTATACTCCATGGATCATTAAAATAAGGTATATCAACTAAACAAAAGATCAACTTTGATTAGAATAAGGTAAACTAACAATCAAATGTAGACTAAATGGATATGAAGCTCCCCTCATTAAGGGAGGACAAAGTAGTTGAAACCCATCTAAGTAGATAAAAAAACATTAAAAAACTAATCACTCCAATTTACATAAGGATTGAGTTCCTTCTAAGAATCCCAATCTCCCATGTGTTGACTAATAGTTAGTTATCTTTAATGGATCCTACAACAATGAGGTTGAAAGAAGTTAAAATAAGGCAACAAAAAATGGCACTATTGAGAATTATTTTTTTTATGGTTAATAATCACATATATATTAATGATGTGCTGTAATTTTTGTAAGTGTAATATGTGACTATAATATTGTAAGTGTAAAATATACCTCTACTTTCTTTTCCTTCTATCATGCTTTGACTATTTGAAGAATTTGAGTTTTCATTTGATAATGAAATAAAATTTATTATTATTTTTTCTTGTAAAAAAGTAGAGTTAAAAAGATTAAGAAAAAACTTCCTCCTTAGATTGCTCCAAACTTGACTTGAATACTTTCTCAATGAAATCAAATGTCCCCACCTTAAGAATTTGTTCAACAATCTATGAAGATATATTAATGCGTATTAGTAAACTATTAGCTCAAAACAAATGTTCTTTCTATTTATGCTTTAATTATCAATATAAGTGTTTTAACATAGTTATTAGTCCTTTGTCAAGGTAAGACTCTAGCAATTCATTTGCCTATAATGTTTAATTTTGAAAAACAAATATTTTTTTCCATATTATTGAAAAAATATTCGATCATAATTTTGAAGGTTTTATTGCAGCCACCATGTGCATAATTGTCTCATACTTTTTTGTTATAATTTATGGATGTAATTGCAATATTTATGCCATGATTTTTAATCAGTGAAAATAGGTAATACTCAGGCTGTTTACTAAAAGTTACTTCCCACAATAATCTAAATAACATATTTATAGTCAATTAATACTCACTAAAATTCAAAATTCAAGCAAGTATTTGCCTAAAAAATGAATAGGAACATGATGGAAACAAATATGTCTATCATTTTCTTCAACACTTTAACATGTAGGAGTAAAAAAGTAAATGTGCAAACTTAGTAGTGATTACTACCCACCAAAAATGTATGCAAGTCCTTATCCATTTGTAAGTAGGCAATCAAAGGATGAAATCTTCTTATGTTTGAACATAAACAATTTTATTTTTATATAATGGTTTGAAGGATATAACAAATAATAATTTTTTTTCCATATCTTTAAAACATGACAAACAAACGAAGTTTAGCCTAAACAAATAAATTCAACATGTATACTCCATGGATCATTGACGTTGAAGCACTTATGTTATATGCAACAACCTTATCATTACGATTTTAGAATCTAAATAGTTTCCCTAACTTTTAGTTTTCTCCTATTTCATACTATAAAATTGGAATTAATGTCATTATCATTGCAAAACATAGCATTCTTCATTGAGAATAAGTACTAATATGAGTAATCCATATGGGTTTTTGAGTTTTCTTCTAAAATTGCCCTATAAAAAGTATGGGTTCTTTCGTTCATCCTGAAATATATGTACATAGTGAGTTTATGGTGTTTCTTGTGTTCTTTTAAGAGTTTATTGTGTTTCTTGTGTTGTTTTAATTTTTGAATCTTTCTGTATTTCATAATAGATTTTCATATTTTTTATTCCTTTATATATGGTTTAGGGTTGTTTTAGTTCTTTAATAGGTTTAATGTTTTTAGTAACAAGCAACATTTTATTACAACTTTTCTTTCTATAAGTATAAGCATACAGGTATGAATTGTAACCTTATGGTGTTTGTGACTTCAAGAGTTCTAAAATATTGCAATACTATTGATCTTGTAATTCTAGCATATGTTACAAAAAAAAATAGGTCATTGAACATAAGTTTTATGTACCCTCATAGAAGGAAGATAAAAGAATTTAGTGTTTGATATTGTATATCATAGTGTGTTCATATAAACAATATCAAGATAGATTTTATTAAAAAGAAAATACCTTTCATTTTCTTAGATTTAATGTCTATGCAAAAAGAAATGTTACCTTTTGAAATATTCACATTTATTCTGAAGTCTCAAGCTTGACGCACTGTTCTAGTTATAAAGTACAGTGGAAGAAGCATGGAGAAAAAGGAATAGCATACCAAGTGCAAAGAAAATGGCTGTAAAAATGTGGGGTGGTGCTATTCATAACACTAATTTAATTTTGAGTTCTCATGTTCATGGGATAAGACATCTTGTTCATATGAGTGATTTGAAAATGGCCATAGCTTTCTCAGTCAGTGCAACTCAATTCCCTGCGTGCTATTAGGTCAGCAGAAGTAAAAGACAGACATTGAGAATGTTTTTGAGAATGCGTTCGAAATATTTTCATATGTACCGGTTGCTGTGACTGGCTCTCAAATATTCCCATTTGCTTGACGCACTATTTTACTCATAATGTGCATTGGAAAAACGTACTTCATGGAGAAAAGGAAAATTAATGGCGCTCTATCAGTCAGAAATGTCGGATCTATACTAACTTAATAACAATAACATAATATTATTTGTTTTGGAAGATAGAAAGGATTCTGTGCCTTGATTGGTTTCTGGGGATACAAGGGATTCTCTGCGTTGATTGACATTTAAAGTATACTTTTACTTTTAACTTATTAAGGTGTCTATTACCTTTAAAGCTGAAGACCCAGTTCTTCACAACGACAAGGGTTTCGGCTCCAACTCCATTGTTTTCACGGTTTTAACAACTAAAGACTTTGTCTGAGTCTTGACTTTCTGAAGACCAAAACGTTGAAAAAATTTAAATATCAAAACCATATTATATATATATATATATATATATATATATAATATATATATTAAAAACAGATATAGTATTCAAAACCTTTTGTTTATGGATAAGATGTCTTGTCTCATGTTCATTTCCGCTATTTGACTAGTAAAGCATACTAAGCTGTAAATATTTTAATTTTAATTCTTAATTCTATTTTATTTTATTTTAGGATGATTTTTTTATGAATTTATTTCTTTTAAATTTAAATTTATAATTTCTTGAATAAAAAATAGGTATTATTAATCAGTAAATTGATAAACATTTAAATGATCCCAAAAAACAATCAAGAAATGTTAGTGCGCATTCTTCTCTTCTTTAAGCTTTTGGCAGAGCGTTCATTTGGGTTCTCGTGAATTCAGTGGAATATGGTCCGAGACCTTTAATTTCTTCACTGTGAACATCATGGTAACATGCACCAACAAGAAGAAATTAATGACGATAGTAAAATTAGTGACAAGTGGGCCACATGCAAGTTGAAAGGCCTCATGATGGCAAGATGAGAAGATCCATTTTAAAACTCTTAAAAAAATCAGTACAGGTTACTTGGATGTTGATCAAAAGGGGATAAAGAACCCAATTCTTCCCAACGAAAAGGGTTTCAGGTCCATCTCCATTGTCTTCATGGTTTCAGTAACTAATGATTTTGTCTGAGACTTTACTTTCTGAACTATAATTACGAGAAATTCAGGGCAGAAGCGCTGAAATAGTAATAGATATGATAATGGAATTGGGTCATAGTTATCCATTAACCAAAAACATAACTCCAAAAAAAACTAAAATTAAATATCAACACTTTTTATAATTTATTTTAAAATATAAATATAAACTATTAATATTACCCTTTTCGCCATGCTACAGTGATTAAACTAACCTTGGAAACCACCAGTGCGGAACGAACTAAGCATAAGGTCTAACGAAACCAAATAAATTTGCGGTCTCATTAAATCATCAACGTAAAAGCTCCCAGAGCAAACTGCTTCTATGAGGAGGGGGTTGTATTTGTCACTTTGGAGAGGGCTCCGTGCATCAATAGTCATCAGTGTTAAGAATAATAACAGTGTGGGATAAACAGTGTATACTGTTTATTCCGCTTTCTATGGTCTTAAATTTAGTTAAAATTTATGTTGGAACTCAAAGTTTTACCAATGTAATAAGAATTGTAGTTATGTGGTGGATTTAAAACAGAAGTTGCAGTATCGGTTGAGATTTCAAATTGCTCATAATCACAATGATTATTAAGGTAAACAATAGGAAGAGTTGCTCATGAAAACAATGATTATGAAGGTAAACCCTAGGAAGATTTCTTATAACAGATCTCTTACCGCAAGATTCAATACTTCATATTGGCAAAGATTCAATTGATATTGCTCATAATCACAATGATTATGAAGGTAAACAATAGGAAGAGTTGCTCATGAAAACAATGATTATGAAGGTAAACCCTAGGAAGATTTCTTATAACAGATCTCTTACCGCAAGATTCAATACTTCATATTTGCAAAGATTCAATTCTTATTTTGGCACTGCTAGTGTATGAATGAAGTGGTGGGTATTGGGATTTCTTTGAGAGATGCAATAAAAAAAATCTATCTTTCCAACTGATTTAGAGTTTCTCTGTAATGACCAAACAGTTTATATGAATAAATTTTTTGATTTACCGTGCTAGGTAAATATGGAACAGGAATTATTATTTTATTAATGCTGAAAATATTATTAGTTCAAAATTATGGATTAAGTAATATTGTAATAACTTTTATGAGGAAAGTTATTTCCTTTCTCTTGCTTAAATAAAAGAAACAGTTGCCAGCAAATAAGGGGAAACCCTAACTGCTTTTCCTCTTCCATAGAAAAAAGGGAAGAAGGAAAAGGCTCGGGCTATTGAGGAACAGACGGGGGAAAAAGGAGAAGGCACTGAAGCAAGAAAGGAAATTGCTACGTCTGGTGAGGACCAGATAGCACAAGCACCACTGTGCATTACATCGCACAGATACCAGCGTGCATTACATTGCTGAAGGCTGCGGCCGGCAAGTGAGCTTGGGGGAGAGATTCAGTCTGAATGACTGATCTCGTGGTTGGGAGGATAACAAGCTTTAAATGAGTTTCTCCATTCTGGAGAAGAGCAGAAACTGGAAACAGGACATTGCAGGTAAGTACAAATATGATTTCAGTAATTGCTGAAGAATTCTTTATAAATCTTTAAGGGTTATTGTCAAACTGTAATTTAGGAAACAGTATATTGATGTACCGGGTAGTTCATCTATTCCCCTATTGTAATTAAAGGACTCACAAATTAAATTTTCAGTCTGTAATAACATCTTGATAAACCCAGAAAATAACAAAGAGAAAAACCAGTAATCTATTATATGCAAGAAAAACAGGAAAGAAGTTGTTCATTTCATAACTGTAGAAGCGTAGACAAACCCAGAATATAATGACTGACATACTGTGTAAACAACAAGAGAAGCGAACAGAGTAGCGTACAGCAATATGAAAATGAATTGCATTATAAGTTGCAAAACTGCCAGAAGGGTTATTATGAATTATAATGCCTCCAGCGCTATTACCGCGAAGGTTAAGCGACTGTGTATTACACCATATAAACCCGCAACGGGACTAAGTAAACCATACATACAATATATAACCCGCGACGGGGAAACTTGTTGTAGGAACCCTGGAAAGGGGTAAACGAGTCTACACGCTAAACAATAAAATATACATTGCAAAACAATTTCTTAAACTGAACATTGTCAATATCATCGACAATGGAAAGAGTGTATTTCGTAAACCTTATGAACAGACTTCTGTGAAGGAAAGGAATCATTAATATATCAGGCACAACAATCTGCAGAGGAACCCAGTAACGGAAATCATTACCTTGTCAAGTAAATAACCCCAAGCCGCAGATTATACATATATTCATGCCCTATTATAATGAAATGCTATTAAAAGTTGAATACGGAAGGATCACATAAGAAATTGCAATCATATGCTAAATACTGAATAAACATCATTGCTGACCTTCATGACAATATAAATATATAGTGAGGAGAACTGATAGTTCACACAAATACAAACCGCATTCGAAAAATAGCAGAGTATGCATCATATAGAGTCAAACTATATATAAATGGCAGAGAAAATACAGTATTGTGTTCAGTTATCTTGGGCCAAACCCGGAACCAACAAAACACCTGGATTAAACAGTATCTATACTAAATATTACATGAATAAACTGTACGCCGACCGGCTAAAATTCATTAAACCAAATGAGTGCGGAGACTCAATATCACAGGCAACAGATTCCTTGAATAGATTCGAGAGAAATTCGGGTAGCCATAACAAATACATAAACTATAACTATTAAGAATTAACTGTAGCAAAATGCCATTCGGCATCATAGTCTAAACCCTCCAGGGCAGAACTTAAACCCTCGGTTATAAAAGTTCCCTGTCCGAGAGCATCATGTTCGCTCAAGCCATATCAGTGAGCGGTAATACTCCTGGCATAAAGAAAACGACAATAAGAATGACTTGGAGCTAGAGGGTATCATTAAATCCCTACTGGGTTAGGAGAAACTTACCTGTAGGTTGCGCAGGGTAGCAAAAACCTTGCAGATCCCTTGTGGCCGTGAACCTCTTCACACTTTCATCCTGAACAAACATAACGCAAACGAGGAATCAACCTTATTGCTAAACAATGGAAAATGGGAAGCAAAGTGCACAGATGCATTTAAAGGGACAAGGGTTTACCTGAAGCCGAATGGAAACAGCATCGTCTTCATCGGAAACGGTGACAGCAATCTTAGTAAAGGAAGCAGAACATTTCAATTCGAGCCCGAGACCAAACCATGAGTTACAGTGGTACGGGGGCGACGTCGGAGGAGCTTACCATCTGGAGGATGCAGCTCTGCGAGCCAAATGTTCAAAATGAATAGTCCAAACCCTAAGTGTCTCCTTTTAACAGAGGAAAGTCATTTAACACCGTCCGATTTACAAGGTAAATCTTCAGCATTCATTCCCTGTACAATCCCGAGGAGGCTGCGGGTATGGCTGTGGCATTTACTCCAGCCAGCTACCTCTTCCCATCAACCAACGATCGTATCAGGGAATTGATTCGAGGAGGCCAGCTGTCCACCATCTGAACCTTGGTTTGAATTCCGCCCAGTTTATTAAGTCACGGTCAATATAATTCCGCGGGTAGCATTAAGTTCGCATGCCAAGGTGGTAATTGTAATACAATCAAGTCATGTTCATTCCCACCAGCATGTGGGTCGAGACTAACGCATATAACATTATCTCCATTAAATTAAAGTAATCAGCTTAGAGTGTTAGTGTAAAGGGTGTTTTGAGTAGGTAAATAATTTTTTTTTTTATTACCGGTAGAGGGTAGTGACATTTTCCTTATTTCTAGTGAGTATAAAGTGGAGTATAAAGTGGAGCATGTGTAGCAGAAATTAATAGTGGAAAAAGGAATGTGAGATAACTTTGTGTTCTAAAGATCTTTTTATTGTTTAGCTTATAATCATGTTGAATATCAACTAATGTTTGAGGAGGGTTCATGATTTTGGGGAAGTATATTTAACCCTTTACTTTTGTATTTTGACTCAAACTCTATGCTAGCAATACATGCTCATTACTAGAATGTTAGTTTGTGTTCATCTTCCCAATTTCCTAAATGTTTATACTATTTATCAGTGTTGAGGATATTGAAAATACCTTGTACACTAACTTAAAATTAGATATTGATAGAGCTGCAGCCTCATTATACACATACATGTGTATCTATGTTGAGATAGACCATAGTTAGTCTCTTTTAGAGAAAATAATTTCCAAATATTTTTTATTTAATCCACATAGGTCTTGGATTATAAGAATCTAACATGCAAGTGCAAGATCTGTCATCTTCTAATACATTTGAAAGCTACTTATCCCCATCCTTGAGCTCATCCTCCTAGAAAAAAAGGTACCAAAAAATGTTAAAGCAATGAAATTTTCACATGAATCAAGTTCAAATATTAGCATTAATCAAAATAAGGTATATCAACTACAAAACACTAAGATTTATTAGAATAAGGTAAACCAACAATCAAATGTAAACTAAATGGATGTAGGGCTTCCATCATTAAGAGAGGGCATGGTAGTTGAACCCCCTCTAAGTAGATAAAATGACATTATGAAACTAATATCTCCAATTTAGATAAAGATTGAGTTCCTTCTAGGAATCCCAATCCCCCGTGTGTTGACTAATAGTTAGTTATCTATAGTGGCTCCTATAGAAATGAGGTGGGAAGAGGTTAAAAAGAAGGCAAAAAAAGGGGAAGAAGTAAAAAGAAGGAAGCAAAAAATGGCACTATTGAGGATTATTTTGTAAGTGTTAATAATCATGTATATATTAATGATGTATTGTAATTTTTGTAAGTGCGATATGTGTCTAAAATATTGTAAGTGGAAATGATACCTCTACTTTCTTTTCTTTGTATCATGCTTTGAGTACTTGAAGAATATGATTTTTCATTTTTTAATGAAATAAAAGTTATAGTTAGTTTTTCTTGTAAAAAGGTGTGGTTAAGGTGTGGTTAAAGGCTCAAGAAGAAACTTCCTCCTCAAACTACACCAAACTTGACTTCAATACTTTCTCATTTGATTTTCCCACCTTAGTAGCTTATTCAACAATCTATAGCCATACATATTAATGAATATTATTGAACTATTATCACAAAACAAATGTTCTTTCTATTTGGACTTTCATTATAAATATAACTTTTCTAACATAGTTATTAGTCCATGCCAAGGTAGAACTCTAGCAATCTATTTGCATATTGATTAATATTAGTTCAACATTGATTATAATGTTTAAATTTGAAAAATAAATATTTATTTTTCAATATTATTGAAAAAAAATATTATGTTTAACTTTGAAAAAAAATTTTGTTTTTCAATATTATTGAAAAAAAATATTTTCGGAACTTTTGACTCCATCATAACTTTGAAGGTCATCAATTTTGAAGGTCTTATTGTAACCTTTGTTACATGTGGATAACTCTCTCATATTTTTTGTCATAGTTTATGGATGTAGTTGCAATATTTATGCCATGTTTTTTAAATATTTTTGCAATGACTTTTCAATTTTAAGCTCCATAGGAAAAGCACCTAAAATTTAAATCCTTGAAAATAACTCATACTCACCTAAATAATGTGTAGTCCAAAAGTTACTTCCCACCATAATGTTGATAACATATTTACCACCATTCATTGCTCACTATAACTCAAGTAAATCTTTGCATAACAAATGAATAGGATCAAGATGGAAACAAATATGCCAATCATTTTCTTCAACACTTTAACAGGTAGGAGTAAAAGTGTAAATGTGCAAACTTAGTAGTGGTTACTACCCACCAAAAATTTATGTAAGTCCTTATTGCTTAGTAAGTAGGCAATTAAAGGATGAAAAAATTCTTATGTTAACAATTTTATTTTTAAATAATGATTTGAAGGATATAAAAAATAATAATATTTTCTTCATATCTTTAAAAGAACATGAAAAACGAAAGAAGCTTCACCTAAACAAATATGTTCAACATGTATAGTACATGGATTGTTCAGGAAGTTATGTCCAATATCTCTTTCCTCACGGTTTTAGAATCTAAATAATTTCCCTAGCAGTTTGCATGCAAATTTTGCTTTTGGTTTTGTTCTATTTCCTACTGTTAAATCGCAATTAATTCCATTATCATTGCAAAACATTGGATTATTCATTGATAATAAGTATTGATATGAGTAATTCATTATGGGTTTTGACTTTTCTTCTGAAAAAACCCTATAAACATCTTGGGTTCTTTCATTGACCATGAAATATCTATACATAGTGATTTTATGGTGTTTCTTGTGTTGTTTTATTCTTCCAATATTTCTCTATGTCAAAATAGGTTTTCATATTTTCTATTCCTTCACATATGGTGTAGGGTTGTTTTGGTTCTATAATTTGTTTGATGTTTTTAGTAGCAAGAAATTTTTTATTAGAGTTTTACTTTCTATAAGCATATAGGTATTTTGTGAATTGTAGTCTTATGTTGTTTGTGACTTCAAGAGATCTAGAACATTGCAACAACTATCGATCATGTAATTCTAGCATTCTCTACAAAAGAATTTTGATAGTCACATAGGTTGTTGAATATATGTTTTAGTTGACCTCGTAGAAGAGAGAATAATTTATATTTTGATATTGCGTTGTATACATATATCATAATGTGCTCCTATGGACAATATGAAGATACTTTTATTTATTTTTTATTTTTTCAATAAATTGTGTAGCATTTTCATTAATTAATCTGGAAATGGACCAAGTCCCTTACATTTGTAGAGACCAAGCTCTAATATTTTTTCAGCAGGTTAACCAAAAGAAGGACCCTATTGCTACCTGTGTTATTTATATACATAATCTTTCCATATTTTACATTGTAAACCTTCCAATAGACTCCACCATACACTATTGTTCGAAAAAATATAAATTTTAACAAGAAAGAGACAATTGTTACCTGATGCTTCTAGGGTTGACTTCTCCCAAAGCCTCATCAGGAGGCATGACCGGTACTTCGACTCCACCTACCTTAAGATCCATGCCGCAATTTGCATCGACAACAACACCCTCAACTTGAGGAGCATAACCAACCCTGAATCTGAAAATATCTTTTAGCACACCCATGGTGGTTGTCTCCACTTTACTTCAATATTTTCAACCTTATGGCTAAGGTTCAAGATGTCTGTAGTCAGGAGTTCCATGGTTTTTTGAAAAAATTCCATATCCTTACCGAGACGAGGCAATTGGGCATAGAAGACAACCATGTTTTCATTGATTTCCTTCAATATTTCCTTCATTAATTGCTTACAGGAGCTATCAACATTATCCCCTATATTCCCACTGCACTCAAACTTTGTCGTGTCGATGCCACTTCTGTTTCTTGTTGAGGCCATTTTCTTGGCTATTCTCCTCTGTACTAACAATATCCTTTGGTTTATCTATCGCAATCAACTGCAATAAATAAGCACGTGGCCCTTCCCAAATTTCCTTCCTATATTATCATCCATAAATGAGCATTGACCCTGCATCATGGTGAAATAGCTGCCACCCATCTCCATCACTACCAAAACCTACTTCGATCACAATGCAATGGTACCTACTGAGCCCTTGAATGAAACCATATTAAATAACCAAGAAAATTACCAAGGACTAAAAGCCCAAATGTTGTGGTTCATCGATTCCTCTCTCCCATGATCACCTCAGTGTATTAACTTCCTACCAACCGTCCCCTCTCTGAATGCACTACAATAAACCATCATAATGATATCCATTATGACTACCTTTTTATTCTGATGGAGATCCGTACTCCAGCTGCACTACACAAATATTGTATTTTTAAACCACATTATGGGATATGCCATATATCACATACATTGTTAATATGTAAAGAACCTTTCTCTAACTCCTAACCAATGTTCACTTGCGGGCCCATTACATTGTTATTGGCTCGCTTTAGATGGAAAATTTCAAAATTTAAAATTTTCTTCAAGAGATGCATTATCCTTAAAATAATTAGAGAGGATTCCAATGCAATGAGCTTCTCGTGCTTGCCAAGACTCAAATATTTTTGGATTATCACCATAGAGTCACCAATAATAATCAGGTTCATGATACCCTTGGAGACGTTAATTTTCAATCATTGCCAAAGAGACAGATCATATGCTTGATTGTTCATCGCATTGTTGAGTCCCCATACGAACTTTAATTCATTGTTTTCTTCGAGGTTTCCTAGAACCCGTCACGCTCCAGCCGCCCGAGGAAGATAAATTTTATTAGAAGGCAAATACTTTTCATTTTCTTTGGTTGTAATGTATGTTAAAAGAGAAATGTTGTCCTAAGTGAACTAGTACCCAAAAATTTTTATCTGTTAAATTTGTGACATCTAGATAGATTAAAAAATAAATTTATTAGCATTTTTAACAAATATTGAGCACAACTATTAAATATTAGGTTCCAAATGATTTCATGCCATGGTTATTTAGAAGAATTTTTTCCATCTTCATATAGTCCATTCAAAATTAGTTGATGCGATGGAAATATTGCTACAGTACATATGATTATGGCTACTAAGATTTTTTTATATACATTGCTCTTACACTTCACCTATCTCAATGTTCATTTAAACCCATTGCATTATGCTTTTTACATAATAATAGAAGACCAAATTGAAATTGCTAATCGAAACAACATTTTCTCTTAAAATAAAGAGCTACCAAGTAGAATAATATTATAACATGAAATAAATGTATTTTTCGTGTAGCCATGAAGTCAACCTAAGCATCCTTGGGAGATATATATTCTTGAAATAGATGAGACAATTGGATTTATGGACAATAGCCATCCAGTTAAAAAAGCATGATCTCCAAAAATATTCTTGAATCCAAATAAAATATAAAATAGTAAAAACCATGAGTAAGCCATAAGAGAAGAAATCTACAATATAAAAAGGCTAGAAACTCACCCTAAATATAATTTTTTATGTTTTAGTGCCTACAAGGACATTAACATTTGTCTCATGGCATTCTTATCAAATCATGGGAAATAGTAGGGTAAACAGTTGTCAAATTGTGGCATGGAGATGACTCGCACTATTGATCATAATGATCCTATCTTGCTCCTCCTAAGACCACATTAACTAGATTACACTTTCTCATATTTATATCTACCTTCTCATCTCTAGGCCCTCATGGTTATCCCTTGATATCATCCTTTTGCTGCCATTATTTTTAAATATTTATGTAATGATTTTTCAATGTTAAGCATCATAGAAAGCCACCTAAAATTACAATCCTTAAAAATATCTCATACTCAAGTAAATAAGCTATTTATCATTAGTCATTGCATACCATAGTTTAAGCTAACTATTTCCATAAAAAAAAATAAGAACAAGATGGAAAAAAATATATCTATGAGGAGTTATTGCCTACAATTATTTACATTTTCTTCCATGTTTTAACATGTAGCAATAAAAGTTTAAATATGCAAACTTAGTAGTGGTCACTATCCACCAAAATTTTATGCAAGTCTTATCCCTTAGTAGGAAATTAAATTTTCCACCTCATATATCAATTTTCAATTTTTCTAGAAACATACCATCCACTTAAATGAGAAAGGATTACAGTACCTAGAACACTTGTTTGAAAGTAGGGTTTGTTATTCCATCACCAAAATTCAAATCTATCATGATAAAGTATTTGTTCTTGTACTTATGATTCCAAATGAGGCAATTGCAAGTCCTCTACAGCTTTGGTGGTTATAATTTGAGTATATTTATCCATTTTCACCGTTTCTTAGTGAAATCATATAAATTAAATGGCTAGTAAACATTGATGAATATCAATTCATTATAAACATCAAAACATTTACTTAATAATACATCTCACATTACTAAAATTAAAATAAATCACAAAAAATAACTAAATCATAACTTTAAAAGATATATTATTATTAATTATTTAATTGTTAAACATTTAATGTATAAGTTAAACATGTATATGTCTAGAAAAACATATAAGAATGTTCTTAACCATGGATATTCACCCCAATTTACCATGGAGATTCTTAATGCGGAAATGGGCATTATTACAATACCATGGGTCAATATCATGACTTATCAATACCACATGGCCTAAAAACCATAACTCATTTCATATGACACTTGTTCATGTTGGAAATATTGAGAGGAGGTGAATCAATAATTATTTTACAATTGTTATTTTATTCTAGTAAAGATCACTGAAAAATGGAACACAAAATGAAAAATAAATAAATAATTTTATTAATCAAAATAACGAGGAACCCAATCCTCTTTTACAATATTTCAAGTTCTAATCAATACAATCACACCTTTGATTTCTTCAAGGCTCCAAACCTAGATGAAGACTGCAATCTTTGAAACAACTAGGATGTGACCTATACTTCACCAAACTCCAACTTTGTCTTCTTGAGGACTTTAATCCTCTTAATTGGTTTAGGCTCCAATATGGTCTTCCATAGGGCTCCAACCTTCTGTGAGGACTCCAATCCTCTAGGGATCCAACCTTCAAATTCATTTCTTTGAGATGGTTTTAGTTACTTCTTCGGGACTTCCAATTTTCTCTTAAACAAGTCCAAGATTTGCTTCAACAATTCTACAAAAGTTCTCTAGCGGATTATTACATCAAAGATAACTCCAACAGTTCTTCAAGGCTTCTTCATCAAGCCTTCAATAATGTTGCTCTAGAGATGTGCTTAATGGTCTACACAATATGCTCTCTTTAAACTAATTCAATATGTCAACAAAACAGTCTTCAAATTATCTTTAATATACTGCTACAAGAGCCCTCCAAGATGCTTTAAGGACCTCTGTGTTAGGTCCATATAATACTAGTGATTCCCACATTACTATTGTTGTTGTATCCCTTAGTGTTATTGTTGTTCCCCTATTGCCCCCATATTGTTATTATTGTTCCCTAGAGAATCCCTCTATTGCTATTTTTGTTCCTTTAGATTATTATTGTTAGGTTGGCTTGGTTATATTGTGACCCCTTACACTCCTATATATAGAAATCAAGTTTTTTGATTTGAATCATCTAAGAATTATTCATTTGTGTAATGTAAAAGAGGTTGCCCCTTCGAACAAGCTTATTTCTAAGGCGTTGATCTATCTTTTCTATCTTTTTGTGAGCTGGTTTCATAAAATTTGGTATTAGAGCTTTGGATTCTAGGGTTTCGTTGCTCCAAACAGGTCATCATTACATTTTTGCTACAACTTTGTTTCTATGACATTTTAAAAGAGAAAATAAAAACCCATTTGAGAAGAAATGGTCCATAACCTTGGGTCCAAATCTCATATCTTCTCTGACTACATTTTTGGAGATATGACCTGAGGAAGTTATGGATTTTGCAAGGTCCAGAATTTCATCTAAAAAGGTCATCGTAGAATTTGTGCTATAACGCTTTTTCTACAAAGTTTCAGAAGCTAAAAAAACCCATTTGAGAAGAAACCAGTTTGAACAACAGCTCTAAATTTTAGATCCTATTTCACTACATTTTTGGAGATATAATTTGAGGAAGATAGGGTTTTTGAAGACCCTCGAATTACATTCCAAACAGGGCACCATGGGAAAATCATCATAACTTTCTCTTTGAGCATCATATTGAATTTTCGTAAGATGTTATAGAAAGAGGATGGACTGTAGTTTTTTGGGTACCATTTTCAGATCCTAAGGTTGAAATAGTTACCCACAGAACATCGTACAAGCTCGCTCTACTGAACAAGTCTATACTTAGGTCATCATGGGAGATTTGGCATAACTCTTCATTGGAGAATCCAATCTTGATCAGACTTGCAGAGTTAGAAATATTACTCAAAGGGTTACTGCAGGAAGAAATTTTAGACTTTGGAGATATAAAGTTACAAAAATACATCAGATTCAATATCAAGCTCCTACAAAGTGAAAAAAAAAGGTGTGTAGTTTTTTATTTTTATTTTTTTGCATAAGCTTGGTTTCAAAAATTAGTTTGAATGAATTCAAAGGGCATAGTGAAGAATTATTATCAGTAATTGATGCCTCGAAGAAAGAAAATGGAAACACCTAGTAAGCAACTTGAAATCTCTGGCATGACTCATGAAAAAGAGGAAGAAATGAAACATGATATATCAAAATTACAAGACCAAGTGCAAAAAATATCACTCACACAAAAAGTAACAAAATCTAGGATGGATGGTTTAAAGAAAGACATAGAAGCTAATATGGATGGTTTAAAGAAAGGCATGGAATCTAAGATGGATGGTTTAAAGAAAGGCATAGAAGCTAAGATGAATGGTGTGGAAGGTAAGATGGAAGGTGTGGAAGCTAAGATGGATAATTTGAAGATAGATTTCAAGACATGCAAGGAAGATTTGGAGACAGGCATGGAAGATTTGAAGATAGATTTGAAGATAGATTTGACAAAGTTTCTATAAGAATTGCTTACTAATGGCGAAAGGGTAGTAAATGAAACTCATGATGAGAAAAAAATAAATGTTAATCATGATTTTAAGGTTAGATCGAAGAACCATCATGTTCCAAAGATTGATATTGTAAGGACTCTGGACACCACATATCTCCACAATGGTATGATATTGTCCACTTTGGGCCTAAGCCCTCATGGATTTGCTTTTGGACTTACCCCAAAAGGCCTCATACCAATGGAGATATTTGTCCATCCTTATATACCCATGATCCTCCCCACTTCTAGTCAATGTGGGACTATTGGTCGTATACCCAACAATCCTCCCCTCGAACAAAGGACCATTGAGCCTCCCCTCAAACGATTATCCATCCGTCCACTCTCTACCAACCAGGATTCTCCGCTCCAATGCGTTGGAAGCACACGCCTTACATGGAACACCACCTGCCTCGAGAGCTTGCTCTATCCCAGGTCAACTCCTCTTCACCGTGTTGGGAGCAGGACACGTCCATGAAGAATCCGGAGCACACCGCCTGTTTAACCGAGCTCATCCACGGATCCCATCGGATCCCATCGTGATATTACCGGGGCCCACCACCTTCGTTCGACATTCCGAGGATTCATCCACTTGGCTAACTTCGGGGCATGGCTCTGATACCACTTGTAAGGATTCTGGACACCACATATCTCCACAATGGTATGATATTGTCCACTTTGGGCCTAAGCCCTCATGGATTTACTTTTGGACTTACCCAAAAGGCCTCATACCAATGGAGATATTTGTCCATCCTTATATACCCATGATCCTCCCCACTTCTAGTCAATGTGGGACTATTGGTCGTATACCCAACAATTACTATCCAAGAGGTCATGGTCTTTCTCTTCCATAGAATTTTGTTGTGTATATTGTATTTTAAAAACGATTATAAATTATATTTTTATGATTTGCCTTTTGAAAACGTTGTTGAAAAGCCTCCTTGCACATTAGAACAGTAGCCTTTAAACGTTGTTGAAAATCATCATGCAGCAAAGGAGGAAACAAATATCAAGCCCAATCATTCAATCCCTGTACATAATCCCGTGCCTCGTAAGGTTCCTGACAGATATAAGCCTCTCATTTTGCCTCCCGTGCTCAATCCTTTGCCCAAGAATCATCCTGAGTATCTCCCACGATTTGATGGAGAGAACGGGGTTACTGCTCAAAAGCATATCCAGGCTTTTGAAGACTATCTTAATATATTTGAAGTGGAAGATCAGGATGTTGGTATTAGGATGTTTGCCCTTTCTTTGCAAAGCGAAGTTAGGACTTGGTTTAAAGCATTGCATGAGGCTAGCATCTCTAATCTTAAGCAGTTTTCCAAACTCTTCCTTGATAGATGGATCATCAAACTTAATTTCCTCTCGCTCATTCATGATTTTGATTAGTTAAAAAAGCTCCCTAATGAATCTGTTCAACAATTTTCTGATCGATTCAATCAAGTCTATCTTTCTATGCCATTGAATATTAGGCCTCCCCTTGATCTAGCTCTATTGCACTATCCTAGAGCGTTTGATCAAGAAATTGAGTTCTGTTTGAAAGAAAGATGCCCGTCCACTTTGAAAGAAATGCAAAACATACCTGTAGACGTGGAGGAAAATCTGAAGATGAGAGATGAGAGGCGCAAAGCAGAGCAAGAAGAAATACTTCATAGTTTGTTACAAAAGTCAGAGGAAATGATGCAGCTAATCAAAATGAAAGTTGAATGTTTAGAGCACCAGAACAGATCTATTTTGCAAAAGGAAAGTAGTGGCATTCACGAACAAACCTGCCATGAATCAAATGACATATTCATACAACCATACATGATGGAGCAGTCTCCTGATATACTATATGAATATAACAACTTCTCTTCTTTCAACTGCTTGCCAAAATACGATGAGTATAATGATGATTATGAGCATAATGACCAAATCAGAAGCGCAGAAGAAACAGATCCTATTTTGGTAGAAAGCGAAGTTCAGGCTCAACAGCTTGAATGCAATGATCAGCGTGCTCGTTTCAACTATGAAGAGAGGAAGGAAAATGTAGAAAATTTTTAATTCAACGAAGGACCTTTACCATTTTGTCTCGAATCTTTTCAGTTTTTTAAGTATAATTACCATGCAGTTTGTGATCAAGTGTCATTAAATATTGATGTTGATCAGCTAGCGGAGAGTCAAATCCTTGCTCATGATGCATTACCTTTAGTTTTGTAGCCCCAAAGAGCCATTGAGTATCAGATTGAGGAAGATTCAAAAGCGGCTGTTCATGACCAAGTGATCCAAGTGGATCCCCTGCCTCTTTGTTTTCAGCCATCTGAGTTTTTCGAAGAAGAAGAGGAGCACCCTGCACAGATCAGTCAAGGGCCATATGAGCCTGTTTGTAATAAATTGCAAATATTAGTTCATATTTTATATGATTCATCTGCTGGCAGGGTGTACGATGAAGTAAAAAAGTGCTCTTCTCCATTAGAAGGCTGCAAGGCTCAATATCAAGTTTTTGATAGTCTCCCAATTCCAAAGCATGATCGTTGTCCCAAACTTTTGTATAGTTCTTTAATTCAGCCCAACAATTGTATATACATGTTGCATGACCCTTTTGTACAGTGTTTAAATTCAACAAAGAAGGTCAGTAGTTTTCTGATCTTCTCAATGGTTAACAAAGCTAGATCAGATTCCAAGATCTCCATTTCAAGCATCAGCAAGTGCAAGCAGCAAAGCTCACTGATGTTTATATTGCTTAAGTGGCTACATTGGCTATTTAATTTTACCTAACAACAAAGTAAGTTTTGATTAGGGTAAGTAGGTAGGATTAATAAGGCAGCCAACAAAGGGAATTTTGCAAGAATACAACAACAACTAAAGACTAAGGCATTCTGACCTGCTGTTCTTGACTTTTCACGAGGAAAATCCATCCCCAAGTGGAGCCACTGTTAGCCTCCTGCTGCAGCAGGTATTCATCTCTCATGATCGACATTTTTACAAGCCAAATATGTCATACTTTGCATGCTGCAATGTTCCATATTTGCTACAGAGGCCAAAGAAGTGTCCATGAGAGTGTGCTGGCCTAAATACCCCTGTTGTGTTCCATTTTTGATGAGTTGATCCATTTCATGTTTTCAAGTGTCATATCCATTCACATCTCAAGCATAAGGTAGTTTTCCATTTGGAGGAGCTCAAGCGAGGCATGCCTAACTTCCCCTTCTTCCTTTTTCCTCAATCACTCACTAATTTCCCCTAAATAGGTCAAGATCTACTTGATATCTCTTAGTCTCATCATTTTTCATATCAATTGCCTCGGTAAAGATCTGTTGTACTCAAGGAATGTTCATACTTCCTCTATAAGTCCTATTTCCCCTTTAAAGCCTAAGATTTCTATCCTTAGAACTTTCTGATCAAATTTCATATTAATTTCTAACTTATTATGTAAATCCCACTTATTCTTCCCTCCCCATACTAAAAATATATATAAAATCCCCCTAAGTACATATCCCCTGCATTGGTTGAAATATAACCATAAATATGCTTGGGAATTACTAAGTTTACTTGAAACTTAGTAAGAACCCTCATCTTGCTCATTTAAACCACCTTCCAATTAACTCGGAGAAAAGAAAAATATCTTGTTGCTGCCACTGTTAATTTTTCTGAGAACAATACTATCTCGAAATGATGCTTATCTTAATCGCCACATTGTAAATCATAACCTTTTTGAACCAGTAATTCAGGCTTTTACTGCTAATGGAAATCGAAATAATCCTCTTAATTCAACAGTTCTTGAGCTTATAGAATATATCCGTAAGGAAAATATTAAATGCTTGGTTGAATACTTGATCAATAAATTTTCTGATCAATTAGAAAAGTTAGATTGTGTGGGTACTTTCCAAGCACTAACGCTGAAATATGAGCAGACTCTTGATGGAGTGACTACAAGAAGTGTGTCCTGAGGGAAGGGCCCAAATCATTCAGGTCAGATGAATAACATTGCTGATCAGAGAAAGAGGGCAGATGACCGAGCTCTTTAGAATGAAGAGGAATATTAATTCAATGAGGATAGTGATGACGAAGAGGATACTGCATCTGCTCGTAGAGGACGTGTACCCAATGAACAGGGACATGCTGTTGTGGTGAATGGAAGTGCTTGTTTTTCATCTTTCAGGGATGGGCCCATTGCTTTGGTTGATTATGAAGATGAAGAGGATGATTCTCCAGTGCCAGAGAGTGTTACTAAAGAAGTTACTGATGTACAATCTATAAGCTCAGTGTTTTCTGCTACTACTACAAGGGACAATTCTTTGGGACCTAAAGCAATTGGCTCTGAGAGCCCCAAACGAAAATTGGTTCAGAAGATTCCAGGGATGGTGAGCCTAGTTCTCTAAAGAAGCGTAGACTACAAGAAAATGCAAAAGATGTTTCTTCGTCGACGGATTCGATAGATTGTTTCCAGCAAAGCGTGCCCAAGGAAAATTGTGCTCTGGAAACAATTGATGGAAAATATGAAGTTCTCAAAGTCGGTGATGTTGGGGCAAATGGCTCGAAAAATGAAACAGGAGAATTTATTGTTTCAAGGGAGAATTTAAATGGTAATGAAATAAACATCATTGAAGTAAGAGAAGGCAGTGAAAACATACCATCAATATCTAATGAGGCCTCTGAATTGGACAGGTCAAAAAATGTTGTCAAATTAAAGAATCCATTGAAAGGAAAAACCAGTGAAGGGAAACTTAATGCAACATCAGAGATAGTGAAGTCTGGCTCTACTTCTCCAGGGCCATATACTGTTTGATAATGATGGTCTTGCATTTCAGTCACTATTTATCTTTGATCGGGTCTCTAATCTGCAACAGCATACCCTCTTGTTGTCACCACATTATTCAGCATAGGGAAATGCATGTTTTCTCCCACAAAGTCACTGCTGCGTTGTTTGATGAGTGCTATACCAGGACCAGCTTGAAATGAGGCTTCCCATGCATGATATTTCTGCACTCTCATATATTTTACAAAGTGCTAGACTTAATGTTGAACAACTGGCTATGACAAATATGCTAGCTAAAAGTAGCTGCCTTCTCTCAACTCTCATAAATGACATGATGGATTTTTCAGAATTGGAGGATACTTCTTTGGTTCTTCAGTTACACCCCTTCCAGCTACATGGTATGCTGAAAGATGCAGCACACCTCACAGAGACCATGTCTAGAAGCAAGGGTCTTCTATTAAATGTTGAAATAGGTGATGGGATGCCTGACCATGTGATAGGAGATGAAAAACGAATTCTACGGATTATTTTACATATGGTTGGAAATGTAATCAATTCAACCAAACAAGGAACAATATCAATTCGCATTTGTGTCGAAGACAGAGCTGAAGGTTGGTGGGACCCCAACAATCGACTCTTTAGCCTTTCTTCGATCTCCTTGGTCCAGATTAGCTCCTGACAGTAGGATTTCGGCCTCAACATGCTACCAGTAAGCAGTCCTCCTTTATTATGCAGTTTTGACTCATTTTTGATAATATTTTGATCGGCCAAGCGCTGAAACCTCCAGAAGTCTGTAGAAGCGCCACAACAGTTATTTTTGCCATAAAGAGATAAAAAAGGGCGACTTAGCAATTTAAAGAGGATCAGCAGAGAAAAAGAGTCCCGATTCAATGGAAAAGAGTATCAACGACGCGTTAAAGTGTATCAGCAAAGGAATTAATAGAATATTAGTGGAGAACTTAATATCAAAGCAGAGGAGCCTTAAAGACCATCCAAACAAAGTCAATGAATACCAGAACAGAGTTAGAGGCCATTAAAGCCAAGTCATATCAGATTTAATAAGAATCAGAGCCACCTAAGAGTAGTAGAACCGACTAAGAGGTGCAGATAAGAGATTAAAGGCACAGTTATTGCAGATTGGACAACAGAGCTACCAAAGGATGCCCCATAGCCTCATTTTTGATACAGTTGTCCCCAGTGCAACATTTGATAGATATTTTTACATTACTTGCAAGAGAAGTTAGGTTAATTGTAGTTATTTCCTCAGATCTTCTATCAGATCTATTTTTGTAGATATTTTGCCGATAAATACAGCCTTGAACAATCTAATAAGTGTGGGTTGGTTGATATTCCTCTGGAGAGACTTGCGTTGTAGATTTTGGGAGTTCTATAATCAAAGATTGCTGGAATGCATTTTTATGAACTCCTGGTTGTGGTTTTGATGGCATAAGGAGCTTGTTTCAGAATTCTAACGCTTCTACATGGCTCATTAAGTTTTTTTTTTCTCGCCTCTGTTTTCAGTTTATATGTGTCTGTATCATCTATGTGTCATGATCCAAGTTGCAAAAAGAAAGAATAGCTTAGAACTCACTTAGTAGCACTCTATGCTCAGTTTCTGTGATTTCTTAATGTTTTCTTCTGAAATAGTGATGAATATGCATACTTAATTGATCATGTTTAAGCTATTTCTCTCATTTCTGAACGTTGTCTAGGAATTCTTCATTGCTCCTAGATATTATTCATTCACCTTCCCTCTTTAGGTGAATGAGAGATCCTTAATTGCCTCTCATCCCCTGACCTCCATTTCATCCTTGCTCCAGCATTAAAGATTGTTCCATGTGTAGTTATCTTGCTCTGTATTCCTCTCTTTTGCCAAAGAAAACACACCCAGCAGCCCTTAATCCTTGACTCCATGCCCAATGGTTTGAACTTCTTACACTTTGCATGCCAACTTTGCCTGAATAGAGCAACCATCCCACCAAACTCAAACAAAACCCATGTACATCATATCTAGCCTAAAATCATCCCTTAAAAAAAGCTAAATCCATAAGAGAGAGCCCTCTCTGACTGTTGGTAGGCTAGGACTTGCAGTCCAAAGCTTGGTTTGTGGTTACCTCGGCTTTATTCCCTTAGGAGTCAAAGGGAACAACCTGAGTGCTAACATAATGGCGACTCCACTAGGGAACTGAATCGTTTTGTTCATCATTGTAAGTCCCCATTTTTTATTAGTTTTCCTTTCGAATAAGTCTTAAACTTGTTTTGAAAAATCCAAAAAAAAAAAAAAAATCTCAAAAAATCTCAAAATATTTTGTTTCTTATTGCATATTTAGCTCTGATCTGTGTGGTGGACAGAGATCAGGCCCTTCAAAGTTAATTTATTTATCCACTTGGCGACTCCACATAATCCTCATAATAAAGACTCCGCTGGAGAAATGAACCCAAAAGAAACATATGAGCAGATCAGGCTTTTGACCTGGATTACTATCCAAGAGGTCATGTTCTTTCTCTTCCATAAAATTTTGTTGTGTATATTGTAATTTAAAAAGGATTTTAAATTAGATTTTTATGATTTGCCTTTTGAAAATTTTGTTGAAAAGCCTCCTTTCACATTAGAACAGTAGCCTTTAAACGTTGTTGAAAATCATCATGCAGCGAAGGAGGAAACAAATATCAAGCCCAATCATTCAATCCCTGTACATAATTCCATGCCTCGTAAGGTTCCTGACAGATATAAGCCTCTCATTTTGCCTCCCGTGCTTGATCCTTTGCCAAAGAATCATCCTGAGTATCTCCCACGATTTGATGGATAGAACGGGGTTACTGCTCAAAAGCATATCCAGGCTTTTGAAGACTATCTTAATATATTTGAAGTGGAAGATCAGGATGTTAGTATTAGGATGTTTTCCCTTTCTTTGCAAAGCGAAGTTAGGACTTGGTTTAAAGCATTGCCTGAGGCTAGCATCTCTAATCTTCAGCAGTTTTCCAAACTCTTCCTTGATAGATGGATGATCAAACTTAATTTCCTCTCGCTCATTCATGATTTTGATCAGTTAAAAAGGCTCCCTAATGAACCTATTCAACAATTTTCTGATCGATTCAATCAAGTCTATATTTCTATGCCATTGAATATTAGGCCTCCCCTTGATCTAGCTCTATTTCACTATCCTAGAGCATTTGATCAAGAAATTGAGTTCCGTTTGAAAGAAAGATTTCCATCCACTTTGAAAGAAATGCAAAACATAGCTGTGGACGTGGAGGCAAATCTGAAGATGAGAGATGATAGGTGCAAAGCAGAGCAAGAAGAAAGACTTCATATTTTGTTACAAAATTCAGAGGAAATGATGTAGCTGATCAAAATGAAAGTTGAATGTTTAGAGCACCAGAACAGATCTATTTTGCAAAAGGAAAGTAGTGGCATTCACAAACAAACCTGCCACGAATCAGATGACATATTCATACAGCCATACATGATGGAGCAGTCTCCTGATATACTATATGAATATAACAGCTTCTCTTCTTTCAACTGCTTGCCAAAATACGATGACTATAATGACGATTATGAGCATAATGACCAAATCAGATCGCAGAAGAAACAGATCCTATTTTGGTAGAAAGCGAAGTTCAGGCTCAGCAGCTTGAATGCAATGATCAGCATGCTCGTTTCAACTATGAAGAGAGGAAGGAAAATGAAGAAAAATTTGAATTCAACGAAGGAACTTTACCATTTTGTCTCAAATCTTTTCATTTTTTTAAGGATAATTATCATGCAGTTTGTGATCAAGTGTCATTAAATATTGATGTTGATCAGCTAGCAGAGAGTCAAATCCTTGCACATGATGCATTACCTCTAGTTTTGTAGCCCCAAAGAGTCATCGAGTATCAGATTGAGGAAGATTCGAAAGTGGTTGTTCATGACCAAGTGATCCAAGTGGATCGCCTGCCTCTTTGTTTTCAGCCATCTGAGTTTTTCAAAGAAGAAGAGGAGCACCCTGCACAGATCAGTCAACGGCCATATGAGCCTGTTTGTAATAAATTGCAAATATTAGTTCATATTTTATATGATTCATCTGCTGGGAGGGTGTACGATGAAGTAAAAAAGTGCTCTTCTCCATTAGAAGGCTGCAAGGCTCAATATCAAGTTGTTGATAGTCTCCCAATTCCAAAGCATGATAGCTGTCCCAAACTTTTGTACAGTTCTTTAATTCAGCCCAACAATTGTATATACATGTTGCATGACCCTTTTGTACAATGTTTAAATTCAACAAAGAAGGTCAGTAGTTTTCTGATCTTCTCAATGGTTAACAAAGCTAGATCAGATTCCAAGATCTCCATTTCAAGCATCAGCAAGCGCAAGCAGCAAAGCTCACTGATGTTTATATTGATTAAGTGGCTGCATTGGCTATTTCATTTCACCTAACAGCAAAGTAAGTGTTGATTAGGGTAAGTAGGTAGGATTAATAAGGCATCCAGCAAAGGGAATTTTGCAAGAATACAACAACAACTAAAGACTAAGGCATTCTGACATGTTGTTCTTGACTTTTCACAAGGAAAAGCCATCCCCAAGTGGAGCCACTGTTAGCCTGCTGCTGCAGCAGGTATTCATCTCTCATGATCGACATTTTTACATGCCAAATATGTCATACTTTGCATGCTGCAATGTTCCATATTTGCTACAGAGGCCAAAGAAGTGTCCATGAGAGTGTGTTGGCCTAAATTCCCCTATTGTGTTCCATTTTTGATGAGTTGATCCATTTCATGTTTTCAAGTGCCATATCCATTCACATCTCAAGCATAAGGCAGTTTTCCATTTGGAGGAGCTCAAGCGAGGCATGCCTAACTTCCCCTTCTTCCTCTTTCCTCAATCACTCACTAATTTCCCCTAAAGAGGTCAAGATCTACTTGATATCTCTTAGTCTCATCATTTTTCATATCAATTGCCTTGGTAAAGATCTGTTGTACTCAAGGAATGTTCATACTTCCTCTATAAGTCCTATTTCCCCTTTAAAGCCTAAGATTTCTATCCTTAGTGCTTTCTGATAAAATTTCATATTAACTTCTAACTTATTATGTAAATCCCACTTATTCTTCCCTCCCCATACTAAAAATATATATAAAATCCCCCTAAGTACATATCCCCTCCATTGGTTGAAATATAACCATAAATATGCTTGGGAATTACTAAGTTTACTTGCAACTTAGTAAGAACCCTCATCTTGCTCATTTAATCCACCTTCCAATTAACTCAGAGAAAAGAAAAATATCTTGTTGCTGCCACTGTTCAATTTCTGAGAACAATAATATCTCGAAATGATGCCTATCTTAATCACCACATTGTAAATCATAACCTTTTTGAACCAGTAATTCAGGCTTTTACTGCTAACGGAAATCGATATAATCCTCTTAATTCAACAGTTCTTGAGCTTATAGAATATATCCGTAAGGAAAATATTAAATGCCTGGTTGAATACTTGATCAATAAATTTTCTGATCAATTAGAAAAGTTAGATTGTGTGGGTACTTTCCAAGCACTAAAGCTGAAATATGAGCAGACTCTTGATGGAGTGACTACAAGAAGTGTGTCCTGAGGGAAGGGCCCAAATCATTCAGGTCAGATGAATAACATTGCTGATCAGAGAAAGAGGGCATATGACCAAGCTCTTGAGAATGAAGAGGAAGATTAATTCAATGAGGACAGTGATGACGAAGAGGATACTGCATCTACTCGTAGAGGACGTGTACCCAATGAATAGGGACATGCTGCTGTGGTGAATGGAAGTGCTTGTTTTTCATCTTTCAGGGATGGGCCCATTGCTTTGGTTGATTATGAAGATGAAGATGATGATTCTCCAGTGCCAAAGAGTGTTACTAAAGAAGTTACTGATGTACAATCTATAAGCTCAGTGTTTTCTGCTACTACTACAAGGGACAATTCTTTGGGACCTAAAGCAATTGGCTCTGAGAGCCCCAAACGAAAATTGGTTACAGAAGATTCCAGGGATGGTGAGCCTGGTTCTCTAAAGAAGCGTAGACTACAAGAAAATGCAAAAGATGTTTCTTCGTCAACGGATTCGATAGAGTTTTTCCAGCAAAGCGTGCCCAAGGAAAATTGTGCTCTGGAAACAATTGATGGAAAAGATGAAGTTCTCAAAGTCGGTGATGTTGGGGCATATGGATCGAAAAATGAAACAGGAGAATTTGTTGTTTCAGGGGAGAATTTAAATGGTAACGAAATCAACATCATTGAAGTAAGAGAAGGCAGTGAAAACATACCATCAATATCTAATGAGGCCTCTGAATTGGACAGGTCAGAAAATGTTTTCAAATTAAAGAATCCATTGAAAGGCAAAACCAGTGAAAGGAAACTTAATGCATCATCAGAGATAGTGAAGTCTAGCTCTACTTCTCCAGGGCCTTATACTGTTCGATAATGATGGTCCTACATTTCAGTCACTATTTATCTTTGATCGGGTCTCTAATCTGCAACAGCGTACCCTCTTGTTGTCACCACATTATTCAGCATAGGGAAATGCATGTTTTCTCCCACAAAGTCACTGCTGCGTTGTTTGATGAGTGCTATACCAGGACCAGCTTGAAATGAGGCTTCCCATGCATGATATTTCTGCACTCTCATCTATTTTACAAAGTGCTAGACTGAATGTTGAACAACTGGCTATGACAAATATGCTAGCTAAAAGTAGCAGCCTTCTATCAACTCTCATAAATGACATAATGGATTTTTCAGAATTGGAGGATACTTCTTTGGTTCTTCAGTTACACCCCTTCCAGCTACATGGTATGCTGAAAGATGCAGCACACCTCACAGAGACCATGTCTAGAAGCAAGGGTCTTCTATTAAATGTTGAAATAGGTGATGGGATGCCTGACCATGTGATAGGAGATGAAAAACGAATTCTACGGATTATTTTACATATGGTTGGAAATGCAATCAATTCAACCAAACAAGGAACAACATCAATTCGCATCTGTGTCGAAGACAAAGCTGAAGGTTGGTGGGACCCCAACAATCGACTCTTCAGCCTTTCTTCGATCTCCTTGGCCCAGATTAGCTCCAGACAACAGGATTTCGGCCTCAGCATGCTACCAGTAAGCAGTCATCCTTTATTATGCAGTTTTGACTCATTTTTGATAATATTTTGATCGGCCAAGCGCCAAAACCTCCAGAAGTCTGCAGAAGCGCCATTGTAGCTATTTTTGCCATAAAGAGATAAAAAAAGAGCGATTTAGCAGTTTAAAGAGGATCAGTAGAGAAAAAGAGTCCCGATTCAATGAAAAAGAGTATCAACGACGCGTTAAAGTGTATCAGCGAAGGAATTAATATAATATCAGTGGAGAACTTAATATCAAAGCAGAGGAGCATTAAAGACCATCCAAACAAAGTCAATGAATACCAGAACAGAGTTAAAGTCCATTAAAGTCGAGTCATATCAGATTTAATAAGAATCAGAGCCACCTGAGAGTAGTAGAACCGACTAAGAGGTACAGATAAGAGATTAAAGGCACAGTTATTGCAGATTGGACAACAGAGCTACCAAAGGATGCCCCATAGCCTCATTTTTGATGCAGCTGTCCTCAGCGCAACATTTGATAGATATTTTTACATTACTTGCAAGAGAAGTTAGGTTAATTGCAGTTATTTCCTCAGATCTTCTATCAGATCCATTTTTGTAGATATTTTGCCGATAAATACAGCCTTGAACAATGTAATAAGTGTGGGTTGGTTGATATTCCTCTAGAGAGACTTGCGCTGTAGATTTTGGGAGTTCTATAATCAAAGATTGCTGGAATGCATTTTTATGAACTACTGGTTGTGGTTTTGATGGCATAAGGAGCTTGTTTCAGAATTCTAACACTTCTACATGGCTCAATAAGTTTTTTTTTTCTCGCCTCTATTTTCAGTTTATATGTGTTTGTACCATCTATGTGTCATGATCCAAGTTGTAGAAAGAAAGAATAGCTTAGAACTCGCTTAGCAGCAATCTATGCTTAGTTTTTGTGATTTCTTAATGTTTTCTTCTGAAATAGTGATGAATATGCATACTTAATTGATCATGTTTAAGCTATTTCTCTCATTTCTGAACGCTTTCTAGGAATTCTTCATTGCTCCTAGATATTATTCATTCACCTTCCCTCTTTGGCTGAATGAGAGATCCTTAATTGCCTCTCATCCCCTGACCTCCATTTCATCCTTGCTCCAGCATTAAAGATTGTTCCATGTGTAGTTATCTTGCTCTGTATTCCTCTCTTTTGCCAAAGAAAACACACCCAGCAGCCCTTAATCCTTGACTCCATGCCCAATGGTTTGAACTTCTTACACTTTGCATGCCAACTCTGCTTGAATAGATCAACCATCCCACCAAACTCAAACAAAACCCATGTGCATCATATCTATCCTAAAATCATCCCTTAAACAAAGCTAAATCCCTAAGAGAGAGCTCTCTCTGACTACTGGTAGGCTAGGACCTGCAGTCCAAAGCTTGGTTTGTGGTTACCTTGGCTGTATTCCCTTAGGAGTCAAAGGGAACAACCTGAGTGCTAACAATGTGGTCTAAGAGTCCAATTAGATTTAATAATTTTAATTTTAAAAGAATCCAAGTGAATAACAAACTCTGCTCCACATGGCATGAGGTCTAAGAGTCCAATCTGATTTAATAAAGTTGATTTTAGACACATATGTGTCTCATTCCCTATGTGTCTCATGATTAAAAAACAAAAAAAAAATTCATCTTTCTTTATTATAATTTATTTTTATAAAGAAAATTAAAATTAATTAATTAAATAATATATATATATATAATATATATTATATATATATATATATATATATATATTATATATATATATATAATATATATATATATTGTGAAAGAGGCGAAAAAGAAAAAGAAAAAAATTAAATACATACATACATACATATATATATATATATTGAAAGAGGCATTGCAATTATCACTGGATTTTGGTTGCTGTACACCACAACATTGTTTCTTGCTCTTTGAATTCATTTTTGATTATTTACTAACTTGGGTTGTTTGTTCAAGATTTTAGCTACAAAAATTGTGCACATTCTGCAACTGGAAAACAATTTTGCAGCTATGCATTTAACTCAATAATTTATTTGTCAAACAATGAATTCTAACCAGAAATTCATGATCAACATACCATTTCATATGCTTGCATCATCTTTCACTGTAGCATCATGTTCCCATGCCACATTTTTCATGACAATTTTCAATGTTTCATAAAAATTTCAAAACAGTCTAACTTTCTCATACAACATCGGAATTCGATGATTCAAGCATCGTTGGAAAGATCTCGATGAGATCTAAAAAATGAGGAAGCTATTATCAGATTTTGAAATAGCAAAGAATGAGGAAATTGCTGAAAAAAAACAATAGGTAACTTGAGGCACTACTTTCGACACAAGTATAAAATCTTTTGGTTTTCTTTCATGAACTTGTTTAATAGTACCGATTCTTAATTTTTTTTAATGTAAATGTCATTAACAGATAAATTGATCACCTCTCTATTTTTGATAACATTACAATCCATTGGAGAAGAAGTACTAGTTTTTTGCAAGTTCTAGGAGGAATAACAAATGACAATAAGCAAATAGTGTTTCTCAAAGACCACATTTATTTCACAAGAAAATGATCAGATCAACAACAGAGATGAAACATCAATGCATGAGAACATGCTAATTCATGTCAGATCTAGTAGTTGCAAGCCTTTCAGATGACAGTGTTTCCATTGCATCCATACTCCTACAGTCAATAAAACCTTCATCTCATTTCCTTTGCAGTCGCATTGCATTTCACTTAGTCAATAAAATTCTCGTCTCATTTTCCTTCACTACTCATTTTTATTCATAGAAACTATATTCTCCTGCCTTGCTTTCAATAAATCATAACCCATTTTCATAAATACACTCAACTTTCTTACATGTTGATTTGTCCTTTTACTTTCCATTCACTTGTCATTTTCCTTTCCATTAAATAAACCTTGATCTACTGCAAAATTTTCCATTCGTAGTCCTTCAAAATCATTGTTTCATGCTCACGTTAGATGATGGAGGATTCCTTAAGGCATTCCTTCTAACAAGCCATGGCCTATCGATATTGACACATTATCTAGGTTCAGGGCTAGAGCCTTCATTTGTACCTTGAGGCTTGTATGCCCATTTATTTGCCCTTCACAATATGTACTTAGGTACCTTGGCACTCATTGACATTAATGGCGAGTTTTCTTCCCATTGTTTAATGACATTCATCGATGGTCGGTAATCCAATAACCTCTCTTCATGCTCGGCATCGACACATTTATTCACATGAATAGAGTTGTACAATCGGTTTTATAATGATTGAAGACTATATCATTTCAGCATTTTGCAACTGATACAATAGATTTAGCAACAGAAATAAAGAATCCACTTCACAACCTCATCCATCATTTATGCAACCAAGAAGCAGATGAATTCTACATTTCATTCCATGATCCAGAAGCATACGCACTCTTCAATTTACATAACTCATGCACATTCAAGGTAAGTGAAGGTATCTGGTTTTCTAATTTTTAGTCATGCAATTCCTTAAAATACTAAAATTGTAACTCTGGGAAATTCCTCACTTCCTCTTTCACATTGTCATATCTTTAGTCGGGGGAAAGGGACATCATTTCATATTCATATATCATACACCATCGCACATTTTCATTTCATCCTAACATACTTGTCCTAATCAATTATGACTGCATTATGGTTCAAAAATCTATATGATTTGCAAATAATGTCTAAATTAAAAGCACACTATATGGCTGATTTTAAAGATTCATTCTTAAATATGTTCAATGAATCTTGCTGCAACAAAAAGAAACAAGGTCTTGAAATGCAAGAACCAATATCAATTAGAATTTGGTTGAAACACAAGAACCAACCAAACATGTTGCAATTCAATGTATGACAAGAAATGCTTTGCAAAAATAAACAAGATTGTCAAATGCAAAGTTTAAGGACATATGATATAAGACAAGCTCATTCAAAAGCAAAGATGTTGTGAGCAAATCAAAGGAATTAATGCAATATTTGCATGAGGACATGCAATTACTCTAGTTGGGGGGTATGTCGGGCCTCCAAAATGTCTTTAAAATGACATCCACTTTCACCTTTATCGCCACCATTTCACTCACATGTCGCAACTCCATAATCATATAATCTTTCATTAGCCAGCATTTTCATAAATATATGGGTTAGGATCCTTATTTACCAAAGTTATTTATTTTATGTGTTTAAAGTTAATTTAGGATTAAAAACTAGGAAATTAACATGGTTTCATGTATCTATATATGTGGCTTGAGTTTCATGACATGTGTAGGTTATTTGGAAGCTTCCAAAGCACCCTTATGTGGCATCCAATGCTCAAATTCGAATTCCCTTCAAAGGAGATTTGGATAAAGGTCAAATAAGGATATGTGTCCTATTTGTATTGTAACTCTATGAGGTGTCTCATCATTTCTTATTTGGATTAAAACTCTATGAGACACCTAGGGGATATGTGTCTTATTATGAGCTATGTGGTTGTAGCTATATGAGATCTTAGTGGATCCTCACTAAATAGGGTAG
Organism: Pinus taeda; assembly: GCA_000404065.3. Classification (NCBI taxonomy): domain Eukaryota; kingdom Viridiplantae; phylum Streptophyta; class Pinopsida; order Pinales; family Pinaceae; genus Pinus; species Pinus taeda. The sequence goes on along the minus strand of APFE030939247.1, from coordinate 56,363 downwards.
CTTCTTATGTTTTTGTATAAATAGGAGAGCCTTTTCCTTTGAAGGCATGTGTAAAGTTGGGGAAATGCTCATGTTTTTAATAGAGAATTTGGAGCTTATACTTGGAGATTTGAAGATTTAGTTTTTCTTGCATATGGAGCCTCTTCACTTTCCATGCTCATACACCATTGAAAAGGTCATCTAAAGATTGTGAGATTTAATGGCTTTTATAGATTAAAGTTCATTTGCTTTCTTAGTATTAGTTTTAGAAAGACTGTGTAATCTTTGCTTTTATAAAAACATTTCAATAAAGAAGATTTATGTATTTTCTAATTGGATTAAGTTTGAGGCAAGGGCTCATAGTTATTTAGTTTCCTTTCATGTTTTGTTATGTACTTTCTTAGATTAAACCATCAATTCATTGTATAATTGAATAAAGGATCAAGTCAAGAAGGTGACTTCAAATTGGGTGATTGAATGTTCAACCTATGCAATCATTGAGCTTTACTTTTTCATGCTTTTATATTTGATTTTAAGATCCTCATTTAATTGCATTAACTGATATTCCTAAAGATCATTTTAAGAAATTTATTTAATCATATTTCAAGATTGAATGATTAAATATTTAATACATGCAATTACTGAGTTATTTTTTGCACACTTTACTTGTTTTTCTAGGACATTAGAAGTTAAAATATAAATAGTTTCTTACACATCATCTCAAGAAGGTAACACTTCGTAATTGAATGCTGGAGTAACTAAGAATACATTAGTTGTTTTTGATTTCATAGGTTAGTTGAATTTCATTTTCATTAATTGATTTCATAGATTAGATGAATTGGTTTTCATTATTTTGTAGTTAGATTGATCTAAACTAAAAGACAATTTCTAGCACATACAATGCATGCATGCTTCACAAGTTTACAAAACCCCCGGGTTGACAAACTAATGATAGGCAATCACTTTGCCCCAACATTAAGTTGAGGAAATGTAGTTTCTTTCAGACTAAGGTACATTACTTGGGACATTTTGTCTACAAGGAGGGCATTGCAGTGGATCCAGAGAAGATAAGATCCATCATGGAGTAGGTAGCTCCTAAGAGTGTGGATGAGGTGAGATCTTTCATGGGTCTAGCAGGCTATTATCCCAGGTTCATCTGGAACTTCTCACAGATTGTTTATCCTATTACATCATTATAGAGGAAAGGTAAGGAATTTTAATGGACAAAGGAGTGTGAGGCTAGATTTGAGAAGGTTAAGTAGTTGTTGACACATGCACCAGTGCTACAGATTGTAGATCCAGACAAAGAGTTTGTAGTATGCACTTGCAAGAGAGGACTTGGTGGAGTCCTTATGTAAGATGGACATATGATATGCTATGAGTCACAGAAACTAGACGAGCATGAGAAGAACTATCCAACACATGATATTGAGTTAGTAGTGATCATACATGTATTGAATATGTGGAGACACTATCTTCTTGGCAAGAGGTTTGTATTTATGAGTGATTATATTGGGTTGAGATATTTGTTTGACCAACTGAATCTGAATTCCAAGAAGGCTAGATAGTTGGCCACGATTAGTTAGTTTGATTTCAATATCAAGTACATCAAATGTAAAGATAAAAGGGTGGTAGATTCTCTTAGCAGGTGGGTACAGGTAAATCACTTGGAAGTTATGAGCTCATATGGGATAGATATACAGGATAAGATCTTGCTAGCATGCCAGCAAGATGTCAAGTATATGGATATTGTTCACATGTTGCAGCAAGGTACTGGCATAGGTACATGTGGTAGTATAGGTGTAAGTACATGTACAAGTAGTGGTACAAGTACAGGTGGTAGTAAAGGTACAAGAATAGGTACATGTGGTAGTGCAGGTACAGGAATAGGTATAGGTGGTAGTGCAGGTACAAGAATAGGTGCAGGTGCAAGTGCACATGGTATGGATTAGTGTCTTGTAGTGGATGGATTAGTCATATTCATGGATAGGATATATGTGCCAAATAACAGTGAGATCAAGAAGGAGATCTTGAGGGAGTTTCATGTGAAACCTTATTCAGGTCACCTATGTTATCAAGAGACATTGACTACAGTGAAGAGAAATTATTATTCGTCTAATATGAAGAAGGATGTAGTAAATTTTGTGGCTAGGTGTTTTGATTTTCAACGAGTGAAGGTAGAGTGAAAACATCCAGGTGGAATACTACAACCAATTGTGATTCCAAAGTGGAAATGGGAGGCCATTTCCATGGACTTCATTATAGGGTTTCCGAAGACACTGAGGCAGCATGATTCCATCATGGTTGTTTTGGACAGGTTAACAAAGGTTGCACATTTCATTTTAATGAAGTCTACATTCTCAGCTAGTGGTGTGGCACAACTATTCATCATAGATGTGGTTAGGTTGCATGGTGTTCCAAAGAAGATTGTGTAAAATAGGGATGTGAAGTTCACTTCCAAGTTTTGGAAGGAGTTATTTGTAGGTTTGGGCAAATATTTGGCCTTTAGTACAACTTATCATCCGCAGATAGATGGACAGACAAGAAGGGTCAACAGGATATTGAAGGAAATGTTGAGGATGTATGTGATGCATCAGTAGCAGAAGTGGAAAGATTATCTCCCCTTGGTAGAGTTTGCATACAACAACGATTATCAGGAGTCATTGAGGATGATTCCTTTTGAGGCATTGTATGGGTGGAGTTGCAATACTCCCATCAATTGTAGTGATTCAGTTAACAGGGTGTTGACTCAGCCAGAGATGTTGGAAGACATGGAATAGGAAATGCAGGTTATAAAGAAGAATCTAAAGGCAACATAAGATAGGAAAAAGAGCTATGCAGATCAAAATAGGATATCCAAGGAGTTCCAAGTTGGGGAATATGTGTACTTGCGCATCAAACTAAAGAAGAGCTAGTTGTGGATTGGATCATGTGCCAAGTTGGCACCACAGTTTTGTGGACCCTTCAGTATCATTGAGAGGATTGGGCCAGTAGCCTATCGACTTGCACTACCTCCAACAATGAAATTCCATGATGTTTTCCATGTGTCATTAATTCAGAAGTATGTTAAATATGTTGATGATTTGATTGACTGGTTTGTATTACATGTGGAACCAAATGGAGTTTTGATATGGTGTTTTGGGTATATGTCTTGGTATATGTTTTGGTATATGTCTTTGGTGATGTTTCTATATGTACATACCAAAGAGCATTGCATGTCAACTAGAAAACTAAGAGCATTGCATGTCAACTAGAAAATTAAGATATAACTAAGACAAAGAAATATAGCTTGTTTATATATACATGCATAAAAACATGGTAAAACCCCAAAATCAGAAAACAAAGGAAATATTTCGAGAAACAAATTATTATTGACATATAAAGTTTCTGAAAAATTTATCAACATTCTTATAGCCATGATATGTAACTTTGTATATAAAGAAAAATTGTTACATATATGGGCTCATAGGAATCCTTGGAACCCTAGTCCATAAATAGTAATACTTCTCAAAACCTTGAGCGATGCACCAAACCTTTCAGGCATTAAAGAGTATCAGAGCAAATGTGAAGCCAAAATCCATGTCAAAGAGTATCAGTGTTGCGGCGAAGCGTATCAGTAAAGATCTTCTCAGGGCTTGAGGCAAATAAAACATTAAAAGAAATCCTTGAAAGTCAAGAAGCAGTTAAGGAACCATTCAAAGCCCATCATCACAGTGACTGCACATTAAAACTCATATAAGATCAGTGGACCAAAGCTCAAAGCTCAGTTATTGCAACAACACTGCACCAAGTCACAGAGGACACTACATTAACTCCTTTCGATCCAGTTGCTTCTACCGCAGTTCAATAGATATTTTATTTTGCATTTAATTTCAGCACAAGTTTAACTTTTTCCCGCAGACCTGTTTGGGTCGGTTGTAATAAATACTTCTGGATATTTTACCTATAAAGACAGCCCTGAAAAATGTAACAAGGGTTGGTTTTTGGTTAGTTGGATGTTTTGATAGAGCAGAGACTCGCACTGTGTATTTGATAATTTCTATAATCAAAGACTTCTTAAGATCTCGGAGAATGAATTGTGTACTGTGTTTAATAGTTGAAGAGTGACTGTGAAATTCTTGTGCTGATACATGACTCAATAAGTGCTTCTTACCTCTGTTCTTCCATTCATATATCATTATCTAAGCAACAGAAAGAAAGAATAGCTTATAATTTGTTTAATTGCACTCTATGCTCAATTTCTGCTATTTATTTATGTTTTCATCTGTTTTAGGCATAAATATGAATTCCACCTAGCTCATATTTTCCCTAATTCACCATGTATGATAGTTATCTAGGGATTCTTAACTGCCCCTAGATAGAGCTCATTCTCCTTCCCCCTGTTAAGCTGATTGAGAGATTCTTAAGTGCCTCTCATTCCTTATATTTCACCCCATATCTTTAGCTAGAAGATTGTTTCATGTGCAGCTACCTTGCTCCGTATTCCTCTTGTGATCAAGAAACCCTACCTGCGGTCCTACTCCTTGACTCCATGCCCAATGGTTTGAAACTTATCACTCTATGCATGCCTCTCTGCTTGAATGCACCTTCCTTCCATTCAAACACCATCCAAACCTAAACAAAACCCACTGAACCCAATAGCTAGCCTAAAATCATCATCAACAAAGCTAAATCATCAAGAGAGAGCCCTCTCTAATTGCAGGTAGGCTAGAACCTGCAATCCAAAGATTGGTTTGTGGTTACCTCGGTCGTATCCCTTTAGGAGCTTAGGGACAACCTGAGTGATAACATAATGGCGACTCCACTGGGGAACTTCCTTAGATAATCTCACAAAACTAGTCTGAAGCTCTGCAAAGGAAGAAACTGACCTTTAAATGTTTCTGTTAACCTATATTCTTAGAAAAATTCTCAAAAAACAAGCTAGAAGCTGGCTCCCAAGAAGCATTCACGTTACACAAGATCAAATCGAGATCTGAATCCCCCAGATGTTTTTGAAAACCCCAATATAATTCCTAATATCATTAGAAAACAAGAGCAACAAGAAGGTTTGATTGCTTCCAGTCTTGAAACAGCGCAACATAGCCATTTTGCAACCCCTGTTAAAGTTCTGTTTCGCTCAAACCCTACTTCCCCTTGTTCAACATCCACTTCTTCAAACCCTGTTTCCACACCTCCATCCACTGCGCATACCACCACTACTACTCCAAATATCCTAGTTGCCCCAGTTATTCCACTTATCCCTGTTGTTCCACTTATCCCTGTTAATATGGCAAATAGATATGCACCTTTACAGCTGCCTGCAAATCCTGGGGCTATGCCTCAGGATTACTAGACAAAAATCACCTATTTTGATGGCACAAATGCCTGCACATCCCTTCAGCATACAAAGAAAATGCAGGACTACTTTGAGACTTATGAGATTGATGATGATAATGTAAGAATGAAGATTTTTATCCAAAGTTTGACGAGTGATGTCAGGACTTGGTTTAGAGCACTCCCAGCCAATACCATAGGAGACCCGGAAGCCTTATATTAGTCATTTATCAATAGATGGGAGAAAAAGAAAGACCCCTTGCACATATTATCTGAGTATGACACTATCAAACGAGGCCCTCAGGAAACTGTTTTGGACTACTGTGCAAGGTTCAATAATGTATACAATGCGATACCACAGAACTTAAGACCTCCACCTGATCTTGCTTTATAAAAATTCCCTGATGGTTTTGATGCTGAAATGGCATATCAGTTAAGGGAAAGAGCCCCTCAAAGTCTTGCAGAAATGCAAAATGTTGCTGTTAGTGTGGAGGCAAACCTAATTGCCAAAAGAAACAGAGCTAGAACCGATAGAAGAACTACCTTTAAGGAAGAACCCTCAGCCGTAGACCAGAAGTTAGATGCTATTATCAATGGCATGCATAGGCTGGGAGACAGAGTAGAGAGTGTTGAGAGGAAATAATCATGGGAAGGGCAACTTCCCAACACCATAAGGAATCCAGACTTCAGGAAAATCCAAACCACAAATGCTAGAAGGCCTAGTCCCGACCATGATATTAGGCCTCCTTTCCAAGAAAACTACATAGAGGCATCCACATCCAGTGAGCCCACAGAAGAGACTCACATGAACTTGATAGATTCGAAAAATGACCAAGACGGGAGAGTCTTTTGATTTCAAACAAGGCTATGATTCTGCTGTATATGAGGTCCACAAACAGTATAAGCTGAGAACAAGAACCATTGATATCCCTGCACCTAGCAAAACGAAGGACAACAAACAACCTAATAAGATTAAAGGCAGGGTTGTCATAACAGAACCAACTGATATTGTTGTCCCAAACCCGCATCAGGTAACTCTAGAGGACATAACAGACATACAGCCTCCTATTGATCATCCTCTGCCTCCTTCTTCCTCAAAAGAAAATTTGAACAACACTCCAAAAAATCTTCCCAAGACAGAAATACCACAAACTGTCATTCACCATAACATAGACAATCCAAAGGAAAACACAGAGAGTATTCTTGAAAAGAAGAAATCTGCTACTATTAACACTAAGAATCCATCAGAAAAACCATTCAATTTAGAAGCAGAGATTGGAAAACTTAAAATATCTATCCCCCTCTCAGAACTTGCCAAACATGATGTATATAGGTAACAAATTCAAAGATCACTTCAACTACCAGAGGTCAGGGATGATGGAAATGTTTTAGATGATACCCCTGAGCTGCTGTTTGGTCCAGAAGTTAATGGAAAAACAACATATGGATCTGTTCCACCTTTGTATGTCAGTCTGCACATACATGACAAAATCTTGCACAATGCTATGTTTGACTCAGGTGCCTCACACAATCTTATGCCCAAAGATGTGATGGAAAAGCTAAACCTTGATGTCACAAGGCCCTACAAGGAGCTATACTCCTTTGACTCAAGTCAAGTCAAATGCTTAGGCTTAATCAAAGACCTTTGTGTGTCTTTAGTCCAATTTCCCAACAAGACAATCCTAATGGACGTAGTAGTTGCTGACATTCCAACCAAATACGGCATGCTCCTATCGAGATCATGGGGAGAAAAACTCCAAGGATCCCTTCAACTCGACCTCTCTTATGCCACTATATCTGTCTTTGGGCAACCAAAGAGACTGTACAGAGAAACACTGATGAAGTATGTGGTGAGTAGTGAGGAGATGCCCCAAAATTTTCCAATTTACTCAATCCATTCTGATATGGATTCATTTATTATTTTTAATGATGATAACGATCCTCCAACTGATGAGAACCCTCTAGCTTCAGAGCTAGAGACATGCATAAATGAAGAACCGGTTGCCCATGCCCATGAAATAGTCACAACAGTCAAGGCAGCCAGTAAACAAGAAGAACCTCCTCAAACTAAGGTTCTAGATCTGCCCAATCCTAAAATAACTGAAACTCTTGATACAAACCAAAAACAAGAAATTACATGGTATTTAGAGTTTGCTGGTTCTGTCAAAAATTTAGGAGCAATGGCAGCTGTATGGATTCACAATACACATGACAATCATGCAGAAGGCCATGCCTACAGACTAAATTTCAGATGTACCAACACATGGCAGAGTATGAAGCTCTCCTCTTAGGCCTAAAACTGCTCAAAGTTCTAGGAGCTACAAAAGTGTCCATTCTAGGTGACTCCGATTTGATCATCCAATAAATGAAGGGCAACTTCGTTACTAATGACAATAAGATGAGGGCCTATGGGACTGCTGCAACAGATATACTTAACACCTTCGCTAAATCCGAGCTTGCCAAGATTTCTAGAAACCATAACATACATGCCCACAGCCTAGCCACTTTTGCTAGTACATGCAAGCTTCCCTTTGAGCCAAATAACCATTTTACTGCTGAGATAAAACATAGGCCCACTATTCCTAACAATATTAGAGATTGGCAAGTATTTGAAAATGATGCCCACATTAACAATTTCCTTACTCTTGAGGGCAAGTTTTCAAATTTAAACATTGACATAGAGGCCGTGAACAATCCCCAACAACAAACAAATTAAAATCAGCAGGTTGTAATAGCTGCAATAGCAAAACAAATCCTTAACCCAACTATTTTTGACAATGCAAACATAGAACAGCTGAAACATATGCATTTAGAGGAAACCACCAAAGCAGAGGTTGAGTTCATTGATCTGAAGAATAATTTTTTGCCTGCTGGCCTTACTCCATTAGAAGACATGTTTGATGACAATGATGTGCCCAAAAAGCCAAAAATGGAGCCTTTAGATGCTGCTATAGAAGAACACAACATAGGGACAACAGAACAACCCAAAATGATTATGTTGTCCAAAAATTTTCCCCTTGATCAAAAGCCAAAATATGTGGATTTGTTCAAAGAGTTCCAAGATGTATTTGCTTGGAGTTATGAGGACTTGAAGTCCTATGACACCTTAGTGATTCAACATACCATTCCCTTAAAACCAAATCAAAAACCATTCAAGCATAAACTCAGAAGAATAAACCCTATGCTTCTTCCCCTCATTAAGAAGGAAGTAAAGAGAATGTTTGAAGCAGGTATTATAGCACCCATCAGATTCTCTGAATGGGTATCCAATCTGGTTCCCACAAAAAAAAAATCAGGTGAGATCAGACTGTGTGTAGACCTAAGAAACTTAAACCAGGTCTCTTTAAAACACCACTACCCTCTGCCTAAAATGGACCACATCCTACAAAGAATAGTGGGTTCCTCTAGGATTTCTTTACTAGATGGATTCTCAGGTTTCAATCAAATACTTGTTCACCCAGATGACCAAGACAAGATAGCCTTTACTACACCCTGGGGAACATTTAAGTATGTTAAAATGCCTTTCAGGCTAAAGAATGCTGGTGCCACCTTTCAAAGGGCAATGGATATTGCATTTCCAAGGAAATCCATGAATTCCTTGTTGTCTATCTTGATGACTTAACCCCTTTCTCCAAATCTGATCAAGAGCACCTCAAACACTTAAGGCAGATCTTCATGACATGCAAGAAATATGGCATTTCCTTGAACCCCAAGACATCCTTGTTTTGCCTTGAGGAAGGTAAGTTTCTAGGCCACATCATCTCAAAAGACGGTATCAGAATCGATTCGGAAAGAATTCAAGCAATCCTTCAAATTCCATACCCAAGAAACATAAAAGAGTTGCAAGCATTCCTTGGAAAGATCAATTTCCTAAGGAGATTTATCCCAAACTTAGCAGAAATGATAAGACTGTTAAGTAACATGTTAAAAAAGGATGCCAAGGTAAGATGGTCCCTGGAAACCAAGCAGGATTTTGAAAGTATCAAAGCTGCCTTGACTCAAATGCCCATACTCACAAGTCCGCAACTTGATAAGGATTTTATCATCTTTTCCTTCGCTTCAGACCACACCGTAGCTGCGGTCCTTCTGCAAAAGGATGATCACGGAAATGAAAAGCCTATTGCATTTTTCAGCCGAGCCTTAAGAGATGCACCTTTAAAATACCAAATCATGGAAAAACAGGCCTATGCCCTTGTCAAAGCCATCAAAGACTTCAGAGTTTATATTTTGTATTCACATGTGATTGCTTATGTCCCAAACTCTGTTGTAAAAGACATATTAACTCAAGAGGGACTAGAAGGCAAAAGAGGCAAATGGATTGCCAGTATCCTTGAATATGACATTGAAATAAAACCCACAAAGATGATAAAGGGACAAGGTTTAGCCAAGCTAATGTCCCAAACAAACTTCCAGGCCTTAGACATCAACCAGCTGGACAATGAACAGGAGCTGGCAACTCCACAGATCAGCGAAACCTTTCTACAATCCCCATGGCATGTCGATATTTTCTATGTATTATTCAACCTGTGTGCTCCCCCAGGATTTTCCAGAACCAAGAAAATATTTTTGAAGATGAAATCCCTAAAGTTCTATGTCTTAGATGGTGCCCTGTTTTGGAAAAATCATGAAGGAATACTGCTAAACTGTTTAACCATAAATGAAACCAACAACATCATGAAAGAGTTCCATGCAGGGGACTGTGGAGGGCATCTATATTGGAAGTCCACTGCTGACAAGATTTTAAGGGCTGGTTATTATTGGCCCTCTCTATTTGCAGATGTCAAAAAACTTGTTGTCTCATGTCACAAATGTCAAATATTTGAAGGAAAAAGAAAACTACTCCCTTTGCCCCTTAAGCCTATCTCAACTGAACAGCCTTTTCAACAATGGAGTCTTAACTTCATAGGTGAAATCCACCCCTCTTCTTCAGGCCAGAACAAGTGGATTTTAACAGCCACCGACTATTTCACCAAGTGGATTGAGGCCATCCCATGTAGGCAAGCCAATGACTCCACTATTATTCGGTTCCTTGAAGACAATATCCTTTCTAGATTTGGCTGCCCTGAGAAAATCATCACTGACAATGCCGCTGCTTTAAAATCGAGAAAGATGATCAACTTTTGACATAAATTTCACATTACCTTGGGCCACTCTTCAGCTTATTATCCTCAAGGTAATGGCTTGGCCGAATCATCCAACAAAAGTCTCATCAACATTATAAAAAAAGTGCTGGAAGAAAACAAAAAGAGTTGGCATAGGAAGCTCACAAATGCCCTGTGGGTAGACAGACTTTCAACCAAGAAATCCATTGGGATGAGCCCTTATGAGCTAGTATATGGCATGGAAGCCATATTTCCTTCATCTTAGGGCATTCCTACTATCAAACTGTCACAGGAGATTCAGGCTTAACCAAATGATATTCAAAGAAGAATTAATCAGACCATTCACCTTCAACAAACCAGAGAGCAAGTGTATGACAGAGCTCAAATTTTGTAGGAAAAGCTCAAAATAATTTTTGATAAAGGAGCCAAGCCTGAGGATTTCTGGGTTGGAAACAAAGTTCTAAGGTGGGACTCACGAAGAGAAGACAAAGGCAAACATGCTAAGTTTGATTTTTTGTGGAAAGGTCCATTCATTATCAACGCAGTGCAAGGCAACAACACATATTTCCTCAAATCCAAAGATGGCAGCACAGCTGAAGAAGGTCCTATAATTGGCCGAATGTTAAAACATTATCATGATCCCTTTTGTTGAAAATCTCCCAGCGAGATGATGTCTGTACATAAATGTTTGTATATATTAACATTTTATTTCATTTTGTGTATAAAAGTCCAAGCAATAGAGCAAGCAGAAGAAAGCAGGCGGTGCTACATAGGTCATAGACATTTCAGTTGAGGGAAAGTGCTATTCTCAGTCCCACAGTTTTAATTATCAGACAATCAACACTAAAAATTTTCAATTTACAGTAACAATAGAAGATCCAGGAAGTCTGACCTGTTGTTCTTGACTTTTCACAAGGAAAAGCCATCCCCAAGTGGAGCCATTATTAGCCTCCTGCTGCAACAGGTTACTCATCTTTCATGATTGACATTTTTACATGCCAAATATGTCATTCTTTGCATACTACAGTGTTCCATATTTACTACAGAGGCCAAAGAAGGATGCCATGAGAGTGTGCCAGTTCAAGTACCACTGTTGTGTTCCAATTTTGATCTACTATTCCATTTTGAAGAACTTTCGGTTAAAGGGAGGTCCAAACAGTTTAATCTTGGTCTCCCTAGGTTTCAATTTCCTGTTTTAGAATATAGAGAATGAATACCTGTCTAAACAGCTCAATCTTAGCAGATTCTTAGACAAGTAGAGAATCAAGGGTGCTCAACAGCTTAATCTGAGCCCCTGGATGAAATAAGTGTAGATGTAGATAGGAGGACAGTGAAAGAAAAAGTTGAAAAGCTGGGTTTGCTAGCTCAAGTGCACCCAATCCAAAAAGATGAAAAAATTCTAGATAACTAGGCTGGGTAGGTAGTTTTGTGGCCGCAGAACCAATGATTGTGATCATATTTGTGTTTTCAAGTGCTATATCTATTTAAATCACAATTGCAAGGCAAAAATCCATTTGAAGGACTCAAGCGAGGCATGTCTAACTCCCCCTTCTTCCTCATTCCCCAAATCGTTCACTAACTTCCCCAAAAGAGGTCAAGATCTTCTTGATATCTCTTAAATCCATCATGTTTCATATCATTTCCCTAAGTAAAGATTTGCTTTACTTAAAAGAGTGTTCATATGTCCTCTACAAAGTTCAATCCCCCCTTTTTTAAAGCCTAAGACCTCTAAACTTAGTGCTTTCTTGTCACAAACCATATTAATTTCTAACTCTATTATATAGCTCCCTATCTATTTTCCCCTTCCCCTACTAAAAACTATGTTGATAACTCCCTGTTGAAGCCCCTAAAATCGGGTCGACAACAAGGGGGATACCCACCCGGTCTGGACCTTGGTTAGCAGCTCCTTATCCATTTGGTATAGCAGGTCCGACTGGGGATAACGAGACCAGTTTCCCGATCTTGGGTGTGTATGTGTGTGTATAGAGTTGAACTGTGCCGATCTGAGAGTATTTTAAAGCTAATCTAAATTGGATTCTTTAACTTTACTCTATGCTATTGTATCTAATGAGAAACAACAAATCAAATCTATTCTAACCTGGGATTGTATGTCTTCCATTATGTGATCTAAAAAGATTTCGAATAATAACTGGTAATAAAGATCATTCAACTATCATAAGAAAAGAAACCATTTGAGATAAACTACTTTGTGTAAGAAGTTAAGCAAAACAGTTGTGAACGACATATCGCATAATAAGCCATTCACATGTCACACATGAACCATATGAATCCATTGTACAAAAGTGCCAAATGATAGCCCATATGTTTAGGCATTAAAACATAAAAAACTGAAACTGTAAATTACTTAAAGAGTATAAGCAGACATTGCCAAGAGATAGAAGTACCATTAATGACTAGTTCTACCCATAAGCCTCAAGCAAAACAATCTATTTCTACTTGTTCTAAAATGTACCAAGAGTACAGAAGTGCAACATCAGTAGCAGATATCAAAATGCAAGTAAAGATAAATTTCGATCCATCCATTCATCAAAACCTCCTATGAGGGTGCAGAAGTGCATGTTCTGAGGAGTTTTTGACAAATCTCCGGACCCTTCTCTAAATGCATGAGAAGGGTTAAAATACTACTTCCTAAATCTAATAATAGTGTTTTTACAAAATTGTAGGATACGGCTCTAAAATGACCGCCATTTTTCTAATATAAACAAAAAGAAACAACAAACTACTAAAAATAATTTATTTCTAGTTCTGGTCTTTGAAATTGTAAGTGTTCAGCATGGGTTCGAGAAGAGTTGGTTGGCCAACTTCTGCGCAGAGCTGGGCTGCGAAAATGGAATCTTTGAGAGCTGGCACTACTTTCTCTGCTGAGTTTGTGATGCATTTCACAGTCATCCATTGACTGTGTGGCCTAACTAAGTATGCCCAATAGCACTCCCAATTCAACCTGTTCAAAGCTTGTATCGCCTTACCCTTTTCTTGTGCTTTCTCTTTCCATTCTGCCTCTATTTATGACTTGTTTGGTAGGTGTCCCGAGGTGGTTTCTGTGATTAAGTTGGCTCTGTGTAAATTTTCATTTACACAGTCTATAAGAACACCAGCCTGTGTCGCCGCTGCCTCTGCCGCCTGTTCGGCCTGCTTGATTTGATCATCCCATTTGTTGAAGAGCAATTATTTATGGATTTCGTTTATTCTGGGTGCATTTTCTCTCTTCGCTTCCTCTCCATTCTTCTAGTCTATATACTCCGTCACTCGTCTGTCGGCCTGGTCGTAGTCACTTCGCAGGTCTGTCACTTGATTGGTGAGTTTGTCGCTCAGATCGCAATAGTGACTCCACTGCGATATTTTTCGTCCCAACTCTTCCTGTTGGTGCAGAAGTTGCTCATTTAAACTAGTAGACTCTGAAACGAATTCGAAAATCTTGGGCTCATCCTTATGTATTTCTTGTAAAGCGTGCAACTGCTCCCCTTTTTCGTCCAGGATTTTCTGATAGCTTATCTGCATCTGCTGAAAATCTTCTTGTAGTTTCTCGAGTTGTTTGGATGCTTCATTGCTGGCATTGTCCTGTTGCAGTTGTTGTTGCAGTAGTTGTATATGCTTTTCTTGCTCCTTTAATAGTTGCTGAACTTTGGACGCCTTGTCGATAGTCGCAGAAGTGTATGCTCCTGCAATTTGAGACAATTTCATGAGATTCTCCGTGGGGTTGCTGTTAGGGTCTTTCCACAAGACATCTAAATGTTCGGCGTTTTGTGACAGCGTATTCTCCAGCTTTCTCTTTTTTCTTTATCTTCTCACCACTGCTTTATGTTGAGGACTATAGAACACGTCCAGTGGGGGAATTCCTTCTACACTAAGTAGGAGTTCAGGAGGCGGAGCGATATGACCGTGTTCTGCTTTTGAGAAGCTACCAACCATGGTTGAAACCATTTCCTGTGTTACTTGCACATTGCTTACAGGCATTCTTGGGACCTGCCCTTCCGGGTTGATTAGCTCTTTGAAGTTTTCCCACTCCTTATCGAGCTGTGTCGTGACGAGCGATGATGTAGTGATGAGAGGAGGGACATTTCTTGATGAGGAAGCGATAATTTGTAGTTGCGACATGGCACTTGACTAGGCAGTATCCCCCGCTGCTTCTCCTACTTTCCCTTGGTCGCTCGCAGACTTTTTGGAGCGTTCAGGTGTTCCTTGAACAACATCAGATCTAGATTTGGAAGAACTGGAGTTTCCGCTGAGGCTGACACTTGGAGTAGGCTCTCTGGCGAGCGGTTGTAGCTTTTCTAGAGGGATGCCCACTAGCCTTCTTTCTCTGAATAACGAAAATCTTTCGAGGTCGTCTGGGGACAACCTCGACTTAGCTTCTCGTAAAAATTCCTGGAATGAACCTTTAATTTTGAAACAAGTCATCAAATAAATCTTTCTTTCTGGTGAACACTTTTATTCTGACACTTATAGTGAAATCATGGGCGACATTATTTAGGTCAAAAGGTCGAGCGGGGAATTTAAACAATTGTAGGGATTTCACATTTCCTACTTCGGCAAAAGCATTTCCCACATCAAATAATGAGAAGGCCCCACAAGCTACAAGAAACTGAGGCCATATGGCCTTCTTCTTGTCTTTTAACTCTTTCGTTAGGCCGCCTTCAAAGCAAGTCTGATAGGCAATTTCTCTGGCCAAAAGCTTGTCGGGGACATACAGAGGTAGGACATGTGGAGGTACAGTGCTCCCAAACACTCTGATATAAGTGAACCATTCTTCCCCGAACCATCTTGCGACGGGGATGATGTCTATTTGTGCTTCGGGTGAGCACCTCGGGGGTTCTTCACCATATATCATCCTATATAGGGGTAAAATGAGCCCATGGCAGATCTGATAGAACTGAGGGGTGAACTGTGAATCACAAAGTACTTTGTGGTAAACATGAATAGGTGACGGGTCTTGCGTAGTCCATTTCCAACCCATAGTTGGAAACTTAGATACATAGAAAATAGAATTCATAATGTCAGCAGATAGATAAAATAGAGTGTAGACCCTTTGTGACGAGGATCTCTTAGTACGGTAATTCATGACAGCAATGAACAAATTATTAGAACATATTTTGGCCCAATCCACGAGATCGGCATTTGTGGCAGCTTCTATGAGTGGTAGCCATTCAACTGAAAATTTATTTATGTTTGGCATCCCAAACAGCTTGCAGAGCATGGCTGCAGCAAAACAATATGGAGAGGTGATATAACTTGTGCTATACTTACCATTTTTATCCTTTTTTAGCGGCTCCTTTCTCCTGGTCCATTCTTTAGTGGTTTCTGCCCGATTTGGGTTCTTTGCTGCAAATCTCTAGACAAATTGCGTGTTATAGGTCGTCTGAGGCTCCGGAAGATGATACATAAGCTTCAAGTCTTGCGCGGCGAATGATCCTATGAGCCCATGCCCTGGAGCCTTGAATTGTCTACCTTGTAACTCTGCATTGTCGAGTATCCATTTGATCATATCTGTATACGGCAATATCTTGGGTCTAGCTGCTATTCGATGGAGAAATGAACAAGCCAGCTCTTCTAAGGATGCCTCGGAAGAGTTTGGCGATCACGCGGCGCTATCAGCCTTCATTAATCTGGAGTTTTCCTCCTCTAGCAGCCTATACATGCCTTCCCAGGTTGAAATTCCTGCGTCTCTATTGCATGCAGTGTCTGTGTATAAGGGCACCATCTCTTTTGCCTTTTCCTTTGCCTCGGAACCTTGGGCATTAGTCTTCTTTCCCATTTTCTTCTGCGTTCAGATTTTGAATGTTCTTATCTCCTAGATCCTGCAGATTACAAGCGAGGCGGAAATGACTGATTGAGAAAGATGATGGGAGGGTTTTAAATGTAGACGATATACTAAATATGCCACCTTACGTGAAAACAATTCTTCAGCAAAGCACGTGTCCTTATTTCATTAAATAACTGACAACTAACCTACTTACTATCATTAAAAGCACATGATTTGAAGTTAGATTATGGTAAGTGATCTATCTTTGAACGGCGTGCCTGAAAGATTTGCAGTTTAAATGATTTATGATTCGCTTTATGCTCTATCGAAGATTGTGCCATTGCAAGGAGCACTTATCGCAAATTGCTGGATCGCAGAATGTGTCATCACGGCGATCGCAATATCGCAGGTCACAACATCACGGGTCGCAGGAGTTTGATGTTTGTTAAGTATTTCCATTTCATTTCTGCGATGTGCGGTCATTGCGATCGGCGTTACTGCAGATCGGTAGATTGTGAGGTTTTTTCATATTCACACTACTTATTGCGACGCGACGTTATGCTTAACGTTGGGGGGCCTTGCACATTAATGCAATTGCCTAAAGACCTTCTCCCCATCATAGACTTAGGTGAAAATATTTGGAAGACTGCTTTTAAGCCTGCGATGGTATCTTTATTTTGAAGAAGGGAAATTTGATTTCTTCTCAAAATTATACTAGGGGTCCCCTATTCATTTAGTGTTTTGGGTAGATAGCTAAATGAAAAAGGGGGGGTTTTTGCTGGCCACAAAAATTGGCGGTTCACTTAGGAGAACCAGTTATCTCTGACTTTCTTTTGACGTTTTTTCAAACTTCTAAGAATAATAAAAATCTTCTCAGAAAACTTAAACTTTATTGTAAAAATAAAAATATTATACTTCAAACTATCAATGATATTTTGTTTCAACTCCTTCCCATTTACTTGTATTCTCAGCTTGTTCTTGCATTTACATCAGCCCTTACTTGGTCTTGAATAAAAATTAAGATAAATTCTTCTCTGTATAGCAGTCCTTTTTAAATATGCTTCTTTGTCGCAGGTAGAGCCTCTGCTACCAGCAAGAATCCATAGCCTCGATAGGGTTACCTATTAACCAGTAATGATCCTTTATCCTGCCTAAGAGTTTACAACTATTCAGAGAAAAACCCATTTTGACACTTTTTCTTTTTATTCTCTAAAGAACAATATCTTGGTTTGGTGGCCAAATTGTGACACAGTCATTCACTAGATTTATACTTTTGCTGAACAAGCTGGCTCGTGATGAGACCCCCTGTCTTTTGATTGCAACAATCTTAAGTCATTGCCCTGTTTTGATGGACAGTTTCGGCAAAGTCAGCAAGTTATAATATCTGTGATGATGATAAGTCGGCTCGTGATGAGACCTCTTATTCTTTGAGATATAGTGTTTTTATTGGATTGCTTCCCTGAATGCTGTGATTTCCTTTGGCAAGGAGGAAGTCAATTTTCTTTCCTTAAGAAAGTTCTGGACGACAATAGTAACGCTTCTTTGGTAATCGTTGTTTCTACAGGGACTCCTCATCATGTCATTTATGCCTTTCATTGTACTGACGTAAGACAATTACTTCGCTGAGATTATTTTCTTCAGTTTTTTGGAGTTGAAATTGATATCATATCTGGATTAAAGTTCTATTGATAATAAAGACCAAGTTTCAAAGAAAAATATTTGTCATTCATAGAAGCAGAAGTTCAAAATCCTGATAGAGAAAAAGGTGCCTCTTTGTAAACGTCGAATGCTGTTTAACCAAAGCAAACTTTATTCATGGGAAAAACCTAACGAAGCGAGAGGTAGATATTCCCTAAGGTTGGGTAGACCATAGGGATGATTTTCTTTCCTTATTTCGACTATCAACTACTCAAGCGTAAACCTAACTACTTAACTAAACTACTCCTACTCCTATTCTAATTTTACATAAAAAATTGACTAGGTGAAATGATATTTCCAATGAAGCCACTTTTTAACGTTGGACACGCAATAAGAATGCATAATCCCAGTTGGAATTTTGTCCGAAATTTCTTTCTCGCAAAATCTTCCTTCCAACTGAGTATCTATTGGATCATAAAAGTAAATATGAATTTCTGTTGTATCTTGATGATCCTGTAATGAAGGAAGTTCTGTACTTCCTTGATATAGCTTAGCTTTCTGCAATGGAAGCTCTTCTTTTGGGTGCTCTTTGATAAGGCGTTGGTTATACCAAAATAATCTATCAAAAAACTAAAAATTTAAAACGCAATTTGATTTTGTACAAGGTGAGTGTAAGTGGGAATAATAATAAAAAAAGTTTTTTATACAAATAAAATTACAGTACAACTGGGATAAGTTTGTAAAATTCTGTTGTTCATAAGAACTGGCCAGGTCATGTGAAACAGAAGATAGACTATGATTATGAATAGGCATGGGGGTATCTTCAAGGTATGGGCCATAGATTGGGAGATCGTCTCGGTCAGCAAAATCAGGTGAATGATCTTTGGCCTCAAAATGAGGATAGAATGATATGTTTTCCGAATCAGAATATCTCTCATTTTTAGGGTTTTGATGAGTTACTTGAGATAAATTGATAACATCGTTGTTGGCAAAGTAACCATCATAACTGATTTTACCAGTTTCCCTAGATTCTTCCTTTTGGTCATATAATTTCAGACAAGGAAATTCAAGTGTTCCTTGCTTGGAAACAATTGAGGGATGTTTTATAGCTATCTCTTTATCTTGAAAATCTAATGATGACTTATTTTCCTTATCCTCTATGTTTTTTGAAATATCTTTAATGTTGAGAGGGAAAAAGTTATCATCTTAAAAAACATCAGGGTAAAGAGAGAAGTGTGATTCTGAAGCAACGTTTTTAAGATTATCATCATAGAAGCATATCCGTTCATCAGATTCAATTAGACATGGGGTTTCAGATCATACCTTTGTGTGCTGATACTTCCTGAAAGAAAAATAGTTTGTTGTTCTGACCTTGGCGTCTGCATCTGTTGATTTGCAACGATGTCATCTGACTTCGTATCAAGGTCATATGCTGGTTCCAAGGCAGGTTTCCCTCCATCGTCTTCTCTTTTGTCTTCCTGTATTAGAGTATGGATAACTCCTAGGCTCTGAGGGCTTCTTTCATTATGAGCAATTTGCATATTGAAATTGGAATTCTCGTTCATATTAGAAAGAAAAGAGACAAAACTTGGACTAATTTCTGCTTGATCAAACATAGGAGGCAGGGAAGGTTCAGCATAATCTGGAGATTCTTCATCTATGAGTTCAGTCTCTGTATCGTATTTTAGACAATCAAAATGAAATCGCATATTAAAATCTCTAACAGATTCATCGTTTTCTCTGAGATGATCAATTTCATTGTATACCTGGTCATAGTCATAATAATCAAATTCAAGAATAAAAATCTTGGCGAATTGATCCCAGCTGTGGATCGATGCAACTGGGAGGTTTCTGAACCATTTTCTAGCTTCCGCCGTGAGTGTAAGAGTAAACATCCTACATAGAACACCTTCATCAATTCTTGGAATATCATAACTTGAAATTCTTTGAATAAATTGAAGGGCATGATTAAAAGCAGAAGAGTTACCCTTACCATTGAATTTTACCTGAGACAAGAGTCTTACCCCTTCAAGTGGAGTGTTGGAAGAGGTAGGAACATGGATGTAGCTCCAAATGGGAAGTTTGTGAGCGGCCATCCAGATTCAAATGTTACGATTTGAAGATCATTCCAACAGACACTATGTTCAGGCCCTCCTTCTAGCGCCAAATATGTTGAAGCCCTGAAAATCGGGTTGACAACAAGGGGGATACCTACCCGGTCTGGACCTTGGTTAGCATCTCCTTATCCGTTTGGTATAGCGGATCCAACTGGGGATAATGGGACCAGTTTCCCGATCTTGGGTGTGTGTGTGTGTGTATAGAGTTGAACTGTGTCGATCTGAGAGTATTTTAAAGATAATCTAAATTAGATTCTTTAACTTTACTCTATGCTATTGTATCTAATGAGAAACAACAAATCAAATCTATTCTAACCCGGGATTGTATGTCTTCCATTATGTGATCTAAAAAGATTTCGAAGAATAACTGGTAATAAAGATCATTTAGCTATCATAAGAGATAAACTACTTTGCGTAAGAAGTTAAGCAAAATAGTTGTGAACAACATATCGCATAATAAGCCATTCATATGTCACACATGAACCATATGACTCCACCGTACAAAAGTGCCAAATGATAATCCATATGTTCAGGCAGTAACACATAAACAACTGAAACTGTAAATTACTTAAAGAGTATAAGCAGACATTGCCAAGAGATAAAAGTACCATTAATGACTAGTTCTACCCATAAGCCTCAAGCAAAACAATCTATTTCTACCTGTTCTAAAATATACCAAGAGTACAGAAGTGCAACATCAGTAGCAGATATCAAAATGCAAGTAAAGATAAATTTCGATCCATCCATTCATCAAAACCTCCTATGAGGGTGCAGAAGTGCATGTTCTGAGGATGCGTTTTTGACAAATCTCCGGACCCTTCTCTAAATGCATGAGAAGGGTTAAAATACTACTTCCTAAATCTAATAATAGTGTTTTTACAAAATTGTAGGATACGCCTCTCAAACGACCGCCCTTTTTCTAATCTAAACAAAAATAAGCATAAAACTACTAAAAATAAGTTATTTTTGGATCTGTTCTTTGAAATTGCAAGTGTTCAGCATGGGTTCGAGAAGAGTCAGTTGGCCGACTTCTACGCTGAGCTGGGCTGCGAAAACGGAATCTTTGAGAGCTGGCACTACTTTCTCTGCTGAGTTTGTGATGCATTTCACAGTCATCCATTGACTATGTGGCTTAACTAAGTATGCCCAATAGCACTCCCAATTCAACCTGTTCAAAGCGTGTATCTCCTTAGCCTTTTCCTGTGCTTTCTCTTTCCATTCTGCCTCTATTTGTGACTTGTTTGGTAGGTATCTCGGGGTGGTTTCTGTGATTAAGTTGGCTCTGTGTAAATTTTCATTTACACAGTCTATAAGAAAACCAGCCTGTGTCGCCGCTACCTCTGCCGCCTGTTCGGCCTACTTGATTTGATCATCCCATTTGTTGAAGAGCAATTCTTTATGGCTTTCATTTATTCTAGGTGCATTTTCTCTCTTCGCTTCCTCTCCATTCTGCCGATCTATATAATTTGTCACTCGTCTGTCGGTTTGGTCATAGTCACTTCGTAGGTCTGTCACTTGATTGGTGAGTTTGTCGCTCAGCTCGCAATAGTGACTCCACTGCGATATTTCTCGTCCCAACTCTTCCTGTTGGTGCATAAGTTGCTCATTTAAACTAGTAGAATCTGAAACGAATTCGGAAAGCTTGGGCTCGTCCTTATGTATTTCTTGTAAAGCGTGCAACTGCTCCCCTTTTTCGTCCAGGCTTTTCTGATAGCTTATCTGCATCTGCTGAAAATCTTCTTGTAGTTTCTCGAGTTTTTTGAACGCTTCATTGCTGGCATTGGCATGTTGCAGTTGTTGTTGCAATAGCTGTATATGGTTTTCTTGCTCCTTTAATAGTTGCTGAACTTCGGATGCCTTGTCGATAGTCGTAGAAGTGTATGCTCCTGCAATTTGAGACAATTTCATGAGATTCTTCGTGGGGTTGCTGTTAGGGTCTTTCCACAAGACGTCTAAATGTTCGGTGTTCTGTGACAGCGTATTCTCCAGCTTTCTCTTTTTTCTTTATCTTCTCACCACTGCTTTATGTTGAGGACTATAGAACACGTCTAGTGGGGGAATTTCTTCTACACTAAGTAGGAGTTTAGGAGGCGGAGTGATATGACCGTGTTCTGCTTTTGAGACGTTACCGACCACGGTTGAAACCATTTCCTGTGTTACTTGCACATTTCTTACAGGCGTTCTTGGGACCTACCCTTCCGGGCTGATTAGCTCATTGAAGTTTTCCCACTCCTTATCGAGCTGTGTCGTGACGAGCGACGATGTAGTGATGGGAGGAGGGACATTTCTTGATGAGGAAGCGATAATTTGTAGTTGCGACATGGCACTTGACTAGGCAGTATCCCCGGCTACTTCTCCTACTTTCGCTTGGTCGCTCGTAGACATTTTAGAGCGTTCGGGTGTTCCTTGAACAGCGTCAGATCTAGATTTGGAAGAACTGGAGTTTCCGCTGAGGCTGACACTTGGAGTAGGCTCTCTAGCGAGCAGTTGCAGCTTTTCTAAAGGGACGCTGGCTAGCCTTCTTTCTCTGAATAACGAAAATCTTTCGAGGTCGTCTGGGGACAACCTCAACTTAGATTCTTGCAAAACTTCCTAGAATGAACTTTTATTTTGAAACAAGTCATCAAATAAATATTTATTTCCGGTGAACACTTTTATTATGACACTTATAGTGAAATCATGGGCGACGTTATTTAGGTCAAAAGGTTGAGCGGGGAATTTAAACAATTGTAGGGATGTCACATTCCCTACTTTGGCAAAAGCATGTCCCACATCAAATAATGAGAAGGCCCCACAAGCTACAAGAAACTGAGGCCATATGGCCTTCTTCTTGTCTTTTAACTCTTTCGTTAGGCCGCCTTCAGAGCAAGTCTGATAGGCAATTTCTCTGGCCAAAATCTTGTCGGGGACATACAGAGGTAGGACATGTGGAGGTACAGTGCTCCCAAACACTCTGATATAAGTGAACCATTCTTCCCCGAACCATCTTGCAACGGGGATGATGTCTATTTGCGCTTCGGGTGAGCACCTCGGGGGTTCTTCACCATATATCATCCTATATAGGGGTAAAATGAGCCCATGGCAGATCTGATAGAAGTGAGGGGTGAACTGTGAATCCCATAGTACTTTGTGGTAAACATGAATAGGAGATAGGTCTTGGGTAGTCCATTTCCAACCCATAGTTGGAAACTTAGATACATAGCAAATAGAATCCATAATGTAAGCAGATAGATAAAACGGAGGGTAGACCCTTTGTGACGAGGATCTCTTAGTACGGTAATTCATGACAACAGTGAACAAATTATTAGAACATATTTTGGCCCAATCCACGAGATCGGCATTTGTAGCAGCTTCTATGAGTGGTAGCCATTCAGCTAAAAATTTATTTATGTCTGGCATCCCAAATAGCCTGCAGAGCATGGCTGCATCAAAAAAATATGGAGAGGTGAGAGAACTTGTGCTATACTTACTATTTTTATCCTTTTTTAGCGGCTCCTCTCTCCTGGTCCATTCTTTAGTGGTTTCTGCCAGATTTGGGTTCTCTGCTGCAAATCTCTGGATAAATTGCGTGTTATAGGTCGTCTGAGGCTCCGGAAGATGATACATAAGCTTCAAGTCTTGCGCGGCGAATGATCCTATGAGCCCATGCCCTGGAGCCTTGAATTGTCTGCCTTGTAACTCTACATTGTCGAGTATCCATTTGATCATATCTGTATACGGCAATATCTTGGGTCTAGCTGCTATTCAATGGAGAAATGAACAAGCCAGCTCTTCTAAGGATGCCTCAGAAGAGTTTGGCGATCCCGCGGCACTATCAGCCTTCATTACTCTGGGGTTTTCCTCCTCTAGCAGCCTATACATGCCTTCCCAGGTTGAAATTCCTGCATCTCTGTTGCATGCAGTGTTTGTGTATAAGGGAGCCATCTCTTTTTCCTTTTCCTTTGCCTCGGAACCTTGGGCAATAGTCTTATTTCCCATTTGCTTCTATGTTTGGCTTTTGAATGTTCTTATCTCCTAGTTCCTACAGATTACAAGCGAGGCGGAAATGACTGATTGAGAACGATGATGGGAGAGTTTTAAATGCAGATGATATACTAGATATGCCACCTTACGTGAAAACAATTCTTCAGCAAAGCACGCGTCCTTATTTCATTAAATAATTGACAACTAACCTACTTACTATCATTAAAAGCGCGTGATTTGAAGTCAGATTATGGTAAGTGGTCTATCTTTGAACGGCGTGCCTGAAATATTTGCGGTTTAAATGATTTATGATTCGCTTTATTCTCTATCGAAGATCGTGCCGTCGTAAGGCGCGCTTATCACAAATCGCTGGATCGCAGAATGTGTCATCGCGGCGATCGCAATATCACATGTTGCAACATCGTGGGTCGCAGGAGTTTGATGTTTGTTAAGTATTGCCATTTCATTTCTACGATGTGCGGTCATTGCGATCGGTGTTATCGCAGATCGGGAGATTGTGAGGTTTTTTCATATGGACACTACTTATTGTGACGCGACGTTATGCTTAATGTTGGGGGGCCTTGCGCATTAATGCAATTTTCTAAAGACCTTCTCCCCATCGTAGACTTAGGTGAAAATATTTAGAAGACTACTTTTAAGCCTGCGATGGTATCTTTATTTTGAAGAAGGGAAATTTGATTTCTTCTCAAAATTATACTAGGGGTCCCCTATTCATTTAGTGTTTTGGGTAGATAGCTAAATGAAAAAAGGGGGGGTTGTTTCTGGCCACAACACTCCCCTATATATTTATCCCTTCCCCCCTGGTTGAAAGATAACCATAAGTACACTTGGGAATTGCTAAGTTTGTCTGAAACATAGCAAGAACCCTCATCCTGCCCCTTTAAAACCATCTTCCAATGCAATGGACTCCTTCCAAAGCATGAAATTCTTCCTTTCTAGGTTATCGGACCCTCCCGAGGCCTCAAATACTCTTCAAAAACATATATACCTTTCTTCCGATCGCAATAATCCTGGTCGACTTCCTTAACATTCTTCTGATCCCTTTGGATTCCTCTCCGATGTGATTATCATTGTCGCAGGCCTCAAAGTAATGTTGCCCGTTCTTGTCCTCCCCGATGGATGCTCCACCGATACCATCTCGCAAATCGGCATATCGCAATACTATATGCCACATATATATGCCCACTCCCCTTTTTGCCGATGCGACATCACAAGTCGGCAATCAGTGGTCGCAAGAATCATGTTCCCTAAATTCATGCCACTTCCTCTTGCCCCGACGTGACATTTCCATCACATCAAAGGAGCATATTGCATAAAAAATGCTTCCTCTCAGCATGCCTCCATTCATTCATATATTTCACTTAAAACATGATTTATCATTAAAACAGGTTTTACTACAAATTCATCACAGATCGCAGTATTTCAGTTGCCTCTATCGCATCACAAAAGCATATAAGGCATCGCACCATTTAACACTCTCCCACGTCACCCTGCTGACGTCATCCGTCGTACCAGGACCCACCGCCGGCGTCATGCGGACGTCACCTACCAAAGAAGGGCACAAGTGCGAAAAAGCATCTTAGGAGGCCCGGATTCAAAATTTTGAGGCAGTTTTCAATGCGCGATTAGCGCTTAACACATTGCTACGGGAATGGGCCATATTGGAGAATCTTTATGGAATCTTTTGATTCCATAACCGTTTTTGCGCCGAAAAGAGCAGAAAATTCCCGATTTTGCAGTTTTAAACGTATCAGAAGAAAGAGAAAGACTCGGTTCAGGCATTAAAGAGTATCAGAGCAGATGTGAAACCAAAATCCATGTCAAAGAGTATTAGTGTTGCAGTGAAGTGTATCAGTGAAGATCTTCTCAGGGTTCGAGGCCAATAAAACATTAAAAGAAATCCTTGAAAGTCAAGAAGCAATTAAGGAACCATTCAAAGCTCATCATCACAATAACTGCACATTAAAACTCACATAAGATCAGTAGACCAAAGCTCAAAGCTTAGTTATTGCAACAACACTGCACCAAGTCACAGAGGACACTACATTAACTCTTTTTTGATTCAGTTGCTTCTGACACAGCTCAATAAATATTTTATTTGCATTTAATTTCAACACAAGTTTAGGTTTTTAAAAAAAATTCCTGCAGACCTGTTTAGGTCGGTTGTAATAAATACTTTTGGATATTTTACCTATAAAGACGACCCTGAACAATGTAATAGGGGTTGGTTTTTGGTTGGTTGGATGTTTTGATAAAGCAGAGACTTGCACTGTGTATTTGATAATTTCTATAATCAAAGACTGCTTAAGAGCTTAGAGAATGAATTGTGTACTGTGTTTAATGGTTGAAGAGTGACTGTGGAATTCATGTGCTGATACATGACTCAATAAGTGCTTCTTACCTCTGTTCTTCCATTCATATATCATTATCTAAGAAGCAGAAAGAAAGAATAGCTTAGAATTTGTTTAATTGCACTCTATGCTCAATTTCTATTGTTTCTTTATGTTTTCATCTGTTTTAGGCATAAATATGAATTCCACCTGGCTCATATTTGCCCTAATTCACCATGTATGACAATTATCTAGGGATTCTTAACTGCCCCTAGATAGAGCTCATTCTCCTTCACCCTGTTAAGCTGATTGAGAGATTCTTAAGTGCCTCTCATTCCTTAAATTTCACCCCATCTCTTTAGCTTGAAGGTTGTTTCATGTGCAGCTACCTTGCTCCATATTCCTCTTGTGATCAAGAAAGCTTACCTGCGGTCCTACTCCTTGACTCAATGCCCAATGGTTTGAAACTTATCACTCTATGCACGCCTCTCTGCTTGAACGCATCTTCCTTCCATTCAAACACCATCCAAACCTACAAAAAACCCACTGAACCCAACAGCTAGCCTAAAATCATCATCAACAAAGCTAAATCATCAAGAGAGATCCCTCTCTGATTACAGGTGGGCTAGAACATGTAATCCAAAGATTGGTTTGTGGTTACCTCGGTCGTATCCCTTCAAGAGCTTAGGGACAACCTGAGTGATAACAACTTCCAGACACAACTAAAAATAAAAAATCTGGAAGACTAACTCTGTGTAACAGTGGTTACAGAGAGTTGATGGGTCCACTAACGCTCCCTGTAAGTAGGCACAATGCTTTATAAGTCTCCGTGTAGCCTACTAACTTGCGTTAGTGTGGGAAATCAGTCAAAAGGAGGGATTTCAAGATCAGATTTAGAGATGAATGTATCTAAGCAAGATGCAGCAAGATTCTTGGTGGGTCAGAAAAGGATTGCAAAAGTATAGGGAGCTTTTAGAAGGAGGAAAGAACCAAGAAGAATCTGGGTAAACCGGGAACTAGATGTATAGTCCCCAACAGAGTCACCAATTCTACTATGGGGTAAAATGCATGGTGTTTGGAGAATGAAAATACCCTTAAAGGTCTTCTTGGTACCTTTGACAGACTGTAAGATTATCTGAAGATGTCACAGAGCTATACACATGTTCATAAAAAATTATCAACTATCAAAGTATGGAAAGAGGATTACCTCAAGTCTCCTTCTAAATTTGTTTGGAGATCACAATGCAGCCAAGTGAAACTCCCTCAAAGCCGGCTCCAAATCAAGTCCTGCACAAAGGAAAGGCAAGCGGAATCACATTATACAACCTTGAAAACTAATATATGAATACATGAAGAACATATAATTGCATACAACTAAACTACTCATGCAAATAGATATCAAATGAACATCTTAATGAGCGATAGTATCAACACCATAGAGTAGGAATCACAACTAGAGTTCTATATTAATAATGGAAGAGTGATTACAACCATCTGTTGCATCAATCTTCGTTTGCCCCTTCAGCTTCTCTCTCTCTCCCTTCTTGCCAACTTCTTCAAATATGAGACACTTCTCAACCGTTAAGTAGGCTATCCTTTCAAATGCTCTGACCTCTTTCACAATGACCCTCACTTTGCTTATATAGTAATCGAGTTAGGGTTTCCAAGTTCCTCATGGATTTTGCTAGGGAAAAAGTAATGAACTTGCCCTACTTTTAAGCTCTTTCCCATTTACCTCCTTCGTTCAGATTAGAATTTCTCAAAATAGGTCAATTTTGAATGTTTCCTTGCTTTTCTTGAGTAATTTTAGGAGAAAGTATTTATATATTTGTGATTCAAGTCATTCCTTTGACCCCTGGAATTGCATCTAGTTTCACTAACATTGTCGCTTGCCTAAAAAATTGAGTTAGCAAGGTCACTAACACACCCTTAGGCTTGGTAACAAGCTTTATAAAGCAGGTTTTTAGTGTGCAACCAGCATTAGTGTGGAATCAAGGCCTATAATTGTGGTCTTTGCTTCAGTCATCATGTCTTTCCCCTCTGAGTTGATGAGGAGGTCAATTTGTTGTATAACAACCTCCCATGAAGATAAGCTTCCTCTCCCTCATTTATGGAGGCTCATCCTCCTATAAACACATCCTCGATGACTATGATCAGCTATTTTTTTGGTAGTGAGCAAGCTAGCTAGTTCAGAGTTTTTAGAGTGCTAGTTGAGTTTTTGGGAGTGCTAGTTCTTAGTTTGGATTGCTGATAATCTAGTAGTAGCTTGTGAGATATGAGAATAGCCTTTCATGTTGTGGATTGAAAGGGTAAAATGGTTTTGTAAGAAGGAAGCCTTGTTGTTATTTCCTTAGTTTCATATTTGAGATCTTGGGTGAGAGAGAGAGTCATCAGTCTTTTTGGGAGACCTTTGAGAGTGAATGCTTATGGAGACATACCGATCAGACCCTTCAAGGAGGCTTGCGACGTCAAGGCATGGTTGTAAGCTTTACTGTTTTTTATACTGATACAACCAATGGTTATTTCCTATATCATGTATGCAATATATTTGATAGCTTATGGTTCCTTGACTCTCTAAGTAGATAGTTCATTGTTGTGCTCTATTATGTGTTTCATTGTTCTCTTATGTTGTTTCAGGTGAATCACTGATCAAGGAGAAGAAAACGATAGTTGAAGCAGTGTAATGAAGACTACATCAAACACTTCCATAAGGTAGGATATTTCAACGATGAATATTTAAGGAATTAGCTGTTGTATTTGTCTTGTTGTGACTAGAACCACTCTAGGACTAGAGGGGTTTCCTCTGTCTGCAGAGGGAACTTTACCTACATCACAAGTTGGCGACTCCACTGGAGAGTTCTTTGTGTGTTGTCTCTTGTTTTTCTATTGATTTTTTTTTATTGAATTACATGGTGTCTCTGTATTTTGGGATTGAACGATCAGTGATTTGGATCACTTGAGTCGATCTGGTAGTTCACCTCAATGTATGCGTGATAAGCCTGGTGTCTTTTAGTTGTTTTTGCATTGTTTTCCCTCTTTATTGAGATTGTTACTATTTAATTCCTAACAGTTGCGACAAATCGCTCCTATTCTCTTTACCCTCATTGTACGTCACGAATATCCCATCATACAGCTGCAACGATTCCTAAAATCAGACGTCTCTAAAAATAGGTGTAATCTTGCGACGACGTCTCTAAAAACAGGCGTACTCTTGCGACTATTTCAGGTTGTCAGTGTTTCGCCCGCAACGATTTCTGTAGGGTTAATTTTTACAACCATGCCTCTTGAATAGACCAGTGTAGCTTGTCCGCTATTGTTTCTTTCACCTTATTAAGCTTGTTTTGATTTTGTTTACTGAGGCATGTCCTTCTTGGTTCCATTTGTATGAAATTTGACTTTTTCGACTATGTGACCTAAATATTTTAGGGTTCCATCAAGAATTCACTGGTTTTGGGTTGCGTGTCCTTTCAAGTTTCTAAAATACATCCACAACAATCTTGTTGACTTGTTTGAAGTTGTTCTCTTGCTACTTGCCCATCTTCCTGGTTGATCCATAGTGATTGGTCATCAAACTTGCTTGTTGTGTTGATTTGATTTCCATTCACTATTGAAGCATAGATTACATTTTCCTTTTAATTAGTCGAGTTTTGCATTAGCTTGTTTGTTATTTATTCCAAAAAAAAAAACTATTGCACTCATATAGTATATGGAAATGAAAGCACGTTTGCATTAGTAGATTCTTTATGATTAGGAATTGAAAAGCGAAATTTAAATCTTTCATTTTTCATCATAGTAGTTGAGAGATAAGTGGAAATTGATGCATTGTGTTTCCTATTGACTGGATTACTTGCTTGCACAGTTGTTCTTGCATTTGCTTGTTATTGAAAGAACTCCTTACTCTCATTTAAGTAGTCATTCATAGAAAGGAGTGGTTTTTTACTCATTATAGTTGCATACTAGATATTGTTGAAATATATTCGGTAGGGCCTTGAAATTGAGACTTAACTCAAGATTAACTGTTAAAATCTATTGAATGAACTTAAAAATGAATTGGAACCTAACGATCACATGTCTAGAGGTCTAGGCTAGAGACGTGTTCTGATGTCATTAAACCTAGTTCCTATTGTTCTCACTAAGGTTGGGTCTTTCCTCCTTTTGTGATGCAATAGATGTTATTATAGATTTGTGCTCCCCGTACTATCATCTATATATTGGGATACTCCACTAGGTTATCATCCTATTATCCATAGGAATCTGAGTCTACCGCCATACGATTCTTAACGCACCAAACACAACATTCAGGAAGATTGGCTGCCATATGGAAAGTCCTTGGTCATTTCTCTTTCATTTTATTACCAAGGTGTATATGTAGCTTTATGATTTGTCTGGTAAATATCTTGCCTAGAATTCCAGAGTAGTCACTTTCATTCCTTTTCGACTCTTTAAAAGTAAAAGGATCATCTGAGCACTTTTCCTTTCAGGCTCATTAAACCTCAAAAGAGATAGAGTCACCTTTCGTCTTTTTCTCGACTCTCAAAATATGAAAAGGCACAGTTTTTTTCCAATGTTGTAAAATTAACTTCCCATGAAATGTTCCTGGTTAAAGTTAACTTTCCTTTCAAGGTCGATTCCAATGGCAACATTCTAGAGTCTACCAGTTAAGGTCTCCCTTGGATGGAAGTCATGGTTCTTTTCCTTCTTTTGGAAATGTTGGTGCTACTTATATGGCAACGTTTTCCTTTCCTGGGTTAACCATTGGTTTACCTATTTGGTTGTTTTCAACCTCAGTGGTCCCAAGCATCCTGACTCCTATTCCTCTATCTCCTTCATTTGAATCATGACAAGATGTATCTAGGGTTGACCCTTCACCTTCTTCCCCTATTTCTTCACCTTCCCCTTCTACTTCACCTAGTGAAAGTTCTAAACCTAGTAACCAAGAGGCTAAGAAGAAGAAGAGGAAGAATAAGAGGAAGAAGAAGAAGAAGAAGAAGTATATAAGCGAGAGGCCACCAGTGCAACTATTGCTCTGAGTACATCCCCGGTAGAAAAACCTTCTGATCCTACATGAAAGGTTAAATTTCCTTGTAAGATGTGCAAGGGTGACCATTTTCTTCATGATTGTCTTGGCATTCCTAAGATCTTAGAAGTATGGTCTCAATATATGATTTGACCATATTTATCGACCTCTGAAGATCATGTCGATGTTACACCCTCAACTAGTAGTGGTAAGAAGAAAGGGAAGATTATATTCCCATGTAGGTAATGTGAAGGTGAACATCTTCTTCACCTTTGTCCTCTCCTGGATAAAGCTTCCACGGTTTTGGAAAACCTGGAATTTCCTCAACCCTAACTTTCGGTTGGTTATCAAAGGCTTTCTTATGAACCTCCTCCGGTTAGTGCGAATATTGACTTGGATTCATCTCTTGTCCATCATGCTCTTCATGAGCCTAACTATGTTATGTCTATTCCTAACTAACCATTGGTCGAAGAGAGTGTCAACTTGGTTTCACCACCAATTGTTCATTCTGTTTTGGAAGAGCATAATGATCATACTGCTCATGTTATTCTAGTCTCATCGGATTATCCTAAGTCAAAGAGTGACCCTCTTGTCCCGGTTGATCAAGAGAGTCCTCCTGCAGAGAATGGGGGCAATCATATGATACCCCCACCATGTAGTTCTATCATTTCCTTTGATTGGAGTCACTTGACTGCTTTTCACCTCCCATCTTATGTGCCTTTTAAAATTACCATGCATGCCTATAATATGGCAGTTCCTAACACATTATTGGATGAGTGTGTGTTAATTAGCCTCATGTCTTCCACTACTTGGAAAGCTTTGGGTTCCCCACAGCTTGTGCCAGCCACCCAGAATCTGTTGGCTTTCAACGGAGGAACCAGTCAGCCCTTAGGGATCCTTCCAAAGTTCCCTATTACTTTGGGAGGTAAAACTATCTATATAGACGTGATGGCTGTCCAAGGTGAATTGGATTTCAATCCTCTCCTTGGCTGCAACTGTATTTATGTCATGGGAGCTCTTGTTTCTTCACTTTTCCATGTGGTTTGTTTTCCACATGACGGAAGAATTGTGACTATATATCAATTGTCATTCTTTGGTCACCAGATACCTCCTTTGCAACCATCGTACCCTATTGGCTCTTGTCTTCCAATAGTACCTTCCCCACCATAGGTCAATTATGTGGCTACCCATTCCACCATTGATGATCGCGCAGATGATCTAGTCCATCATGTACTGGGGGAATTGGGTCTCGATCTGTCATTGGTACCCAATGACCTGTATTCCTCCTAGAGTGTGGTCCTTCCATCTAGTGAAGACCTCTTGGGAGCCCTGTTTTCATATGGTCCATGAACAATTTCACCACGGATATTTTGATCTTGTGTCAACATCGTTAAAAAATTAAACAAGGTGTATAGAGCATAGTTCCTTTTCTTGTGTCAAGCTTGTTAAAAAATGAATCAAGGAGTCCCGAGGATAGTTAATGATCTTGTGTCAAACTCATTAAAAAATGAAACAAGGAGTCTCGAGGATTGTTCTTTTCTTTTGTCGACCTCGTTAAAAAATGAAACAATGAGTATCGAGGATAGTTCTTTTCTTGTGTTGACCTCATTAAAAAATGAAACAAAGAGTTCTAAGATAGTTTATTACTGTGTCAACCTCATTAAAAAATGAAACAAGGAATATGGAGCATAGTTCCTTGTCTTGTGTCAAGCTTGTTAAAACATGAATCAAGGCGTCTTAAGGAGAGTTCTTGATCTTGTGTCAACCTCGTTAAAAAATGAAACAAATGTCTTGAGGATAGTTCTTTCACTGTGTCAACCTCATTACAAAAATAAAAAAAACTCCCTTTTCCCAATCAAGTCTTTGGTTAAGATCTCGTAAAATCCCAGTCAAGTCTTTCCCAGATCTCGAAAGTGAACCTTCATTACATCCACTTAGTTGAATGCAATAAAGCTTGGGGGCATGTACCTCGATTGAATCATTATGCTGGGGGCATGAAAAACTTATTCAAGCATAATTTTTCATTTCAATCTTGTATAAAACATGAAACCGAAGCCAAGTAGAGTTCTCCATGGTTCAAGCTTATGTAAAAATGAACCCACGCCCAATTTTCACCCTCGTGATCGCCATTTTTATTAACTAATTTCTGCTAGATGCACCTTGGTTGCTTCATTCTATCGTCACCATCTCTTTGGCCAATCATATGCTTTCACTTGATTGTTTTTCCTTTCTTGAGGAACCACAGCGATGAGTGGTTTTATTAGCCAACCTCTTGACCATTATGTGTTTTGAGCAGTTCGACCATTGTCGGAACCAATTGCTATCCTTTATACCACTCATTCCTCCAGGGAGAGTCACCTTTAAGTTATTTTCTGAATCTTAAAAAATGAAAAGCTTTCCGAGTATTTTTCCTTTTTTGACTCGTAAAGGAAATAAAATGGGGGGTCCAATTTCAAGCTTTTTTCTAACCCTTTTTAAAAACAAAAATATTGTTGAGCTCTTGTCGCTTTGAACTTATTAAGGGCTATGAAACGTCACCTACCCAGTATAAGTTTATCCCTTTTATGGATTGGGATAGATTACTTACAAAAAAGGTATATGTTGATCTATCATGGTCAATAGGCTCCCTTCGGTATTGTTTTTTACCTTTTCGGATTCGAGGGAAAAATTTATGAAAAGGGCCCCTCTGGAATTTATTTTTCGTGTCTTTTTCTAATTTTCTAAGTATGAAAAAGACTCTGAGTTTTACCTATGTCAGACTCATTAAACCTTGACGACATTAGACTCATCGCCACGATGAAACCTGAGCTTCTCCTCCCTAGGGCTCGTTAAAATTTCACTAGGTTGGATTTGTCCGAAGGGAAAACTTATATTGCAAGCATATGCTATCCCCTTCAAGCTCGTGTTTCAAAAATAATTAGGGTACTCACCAAAAATGGTGGGGGAAAATTTGGAAATGTTCTATTGATTCCGGGGTTTGGGTTCTTCATTTTTCCTTATTCCATTCGATCCCTTCTATCTCTACATGACCTTCGATCCCTTGGTACCAAAATGCTGCGACATTCTGGAGTTGTGTCACCAATATGTTCAAGATCTTAGTCCTTTTGTAGTTTGCACCCTTACATCCTCCTTCGATTCTCTGTTTCATCCATCTACATCTTGTTCCTTTATCTCATGTCATTGATGTGGGAAACATTATGGCCCTCCTATGAAAAATCACTTCCTGTCAACATCAACACATTATCCAAGAAGTTGATCTAGAGACTCCTTTCAAGTACCTTGGAGCTTGCATGCTTCAATGGCAAGTTCTTCGCATTCGATGATAGACTTGCATCATTGGTCTTCGATCAAGTGATTTCACAAGTGTTCGACTCTAGATCATTCTTCACACTTTGTGGATTGTACCAGCAGTACCTTGAGAACCATTGACATTGCTAGTGGTTTCTCTCATGCTTGCTAATGGTTCACATCATTGGCTAGTAATCAAGTGATTTTCTAGTATGCTCGACTTCAACACATTTATTCGCATATTAGAAATTGTACGATGGACAGGTTGGATTCAAGACGCCAAACTGAGATTACATAAGTTCAGGTTGTGTGGATTGGTTCATGATTGCATACATGACTCTTTAATCGGATGGCTGTGACCATACGTGAGTCTTTCTGGATGGCAACAACCATACCTATGTTTTCATATGGTCTTTTCAACTAGATGGTTTTGTCCATACCATAGACCAGTTCTATTTGTCTTTTGGATGGTTGTGCCCATACCTCGACTATAAGTATTTCTTTCACTATCAGAGATATTAGTTGTACTTGCATCTGCAAGTTCTTTGCAATGGTGGTCCGGTTTAGTTATGGTTTCATAAATAATTTCACCCCTACCACTCTCTCGGCCTTCATGCTTTACGGGGCATCTGTTACATAGTATTTTTTCACCAGCCCCATATCCTCTAATCCCGGGTAAAGTCGGTCTCTGAATGGAATCTGCTCTGTGTCAAACATCAAAATACGTGTCCACATCTTCCAAATCACTCAAGAAGATTAAGCATGCTTATTAATCCTAAATTTGACCCTTTTTGCCTATGTTTCAAGATCATCCCAAGACATCAGTATTCTGCCTGTGACGATAGCTTAGAGTAAACAAGAACCTCGCGACACTGTCGCAAGAGTACATTTGTTCTTAGCGACGGTCAGGTTTTAGAAATCATCGCAAGTCATTAGTATCCTGCTTGCAACAATATCTTTGAATACACTGTTGCCTCACAATGTCGTCTCTAAGTCTTAGTGTTTGACTTGTGACGACCTAGATATGGCAAATTAGTTCAAACAGAATGCTCTTCGGTGGTTCTAGAACTGGTTGTTGGGTCAAGGAAGTTCATGTTTCCTCATTTGAGGTGGTGGTTCCACCTTTTGAGTAACCTCCCATGAAGATAAGCTTCCTCTCCCTCATTTATGGAGGCTCCTCCTCCTATAAAAGCATCCTCCATGAATACGATCAGCTAGTTTTTTGGTAGTGAGCAAATTAGCTAGTTTGGAGTTCTTAGAGTGCTAGTTGAGTTTTTGGGAGTGCTAGTTGAGTTTTTGGGATTGCTAGTTCTTAGTTTGGATTGTTGATAGTATAGAAATAGCTTGTGAGGTATGAGAATAACATTTCATGTTGTGGATTGAAAGTGTAAAATGGTTTTGTAAGAAGGAAGCCTCGTTGTGATTGCCTTAGTTTCATATTTGAGCTTTTGGGTGAGAGAGAGAGAGTCATCAGTCTTTCTGGGAGACCTTTGAGAGTGAATTATTATGGAGAAATACTAATCGGATCCTTCAAGGAAGCTTGTGACGTCAAGGCATGGTTTTAAGCTTCACTATTTTTTATATTAATACAATCAATGGTTATTTCTTATATCATATATGTAATATATTTGATAGTTTATGGTTCCTTGACTCTTGATGAGCCCCAATTTTGGTACAATTCAGGCTCATTTTGGCCTGCTTTACTTGCTCAAACCATTCATCTTTATTTGCTTATGCATGCATTTCTTAGTTATTTCGTGTTGTTTGTAGGAGGAAGGTTAGACACTTTATCCACGTGACTAATGCATTGTGATTCCAGGTTTTGGCATAAAAAAAGGGAACAAAAGACAACGTAAAAGGAGTAAGGAGACATAAGGGGGCACTGCTGACTTTGTGGAAGGATGTCCACAGTATTGGGACATTCCTCGTGATTCCCACCGAGAACTCCGAGCTCCAATCA